>VWZE01017216.1:431325-451465 GCA_013396675.1 Eubucco bourcierii | reverse complement strand
TTTTTTTTTTTTTTTTTTTTTTTTTTTTTTTAATCTGCCATAAGCCTCCACCAGTTCTGGAGGGATTCTTCTGGCTTGTCATAAAAGGCACAGATGTGCAGAGCTTCCCATGAGCAGCAGAGTTGGCTCTGTGGGAACACACAGCTCCATCCTGTGTCACTGCAAATCTGGAACAGCTCTGTTCATTTCAGCATGTTGCACCCATGCTGTGGGCAGCAGAATTTGGGCCACTGACTAGAAACAGCAGACAGTAGGTGTTTTTTTTTCTGCAAAGCCAAGCTGGAACTGAATGCTGTTTGCATCTCCACTTCTTGAGTTCTGGGTTCAGTTTTAAGCCTCTTACTGCAAGAAAGACTCTGAGGTGCAGGAGCAGGTCCAGAGAAGGGTAACAAGGCTGGTAATAGGCCTAGAGGACAAGTCTTGTGAGGAGCAACTAAGGGAGCTGGTATTGTTTAATTTGGAGAATAAAAAAGGGGAGTCCTTCTGGCTCTCTGCATCTGCCCTAAAGGAGGTTGGAGCCAGGAGGAGATGAGTCTCTTCTTCCAGGCAACTAGCCATAGGACAACAGGAAATGGCCATATGTTGCACAGGGGCAGGTTTAGGCTGGATATTAGGAAAAAAGTCTTTACTGGAAATGTGGTCAGGCATTGGAGCACCCAGAAGAATAGTCCTCTCCTTCCTGGGGCTGCAGAAGTGACTAAAAAGCAGTTGCTCACTTGGAAACATGAGGAGGAACTTTTTTAACTGAAGGGTGATGGAACACTGGAAAAGGCTGCTCAGATAGGTGATGGAGTCTCCATCTTTGGGGACATTCAAAACCTTCCTGGACACATTCCTGTGTGACCTTCTTTAGGTGACCCTGTGTTGGTAGGAACTGTAGACTCAATACTCTCCAGAGGTCTCTTCCAACCTCTACCATTCTGTGATTCTGTCATCTCATGCAAGTAGAAATCTGGTGCTGGGAAAGACACAGGATTCAGTTTGAGATCAGAAGAACAAAATTGGTCTCTCCTGCTCTGCGTCTCTAAAGAAGGGAGGATGGAGGCAGAGTTCCTGGCATAAAGGGGTTGCGGTCAAAGGGTTGAGTTATGGATTTGGTCCTAGGTCTCTCCTGGACTCCCCTCCTGTGAAATAGGGCAACTGCACTTTCCTGAGAGTACAACAGCTTATCTTGGAAAGAGACTGAGATAAATAGATTAAAACTGTGCTGGTGGAGAGGCACAGAGAAGAGGGTCAGGCGACAGCCTATTCAGACAGTTCCTATTATTAATATGTAAAGCTGTCATACTTCATAAGATCACATCCAATGTAATCAAGAGGATTTAGTTCACTAATATAGCAGCAGTCACACTAGATAAGATTGCTTATAGGGATAAGAGTGTACATTTGTCGCTCCATTTTAATTAAAAAAAACCTTAATAAAAGGTTGTAATGATAAACTGATAAGCAATTGCATTCTCCCCTTCTCCCAGTAGGTTACTATACAAAACTCATATTGCAATTAGAAACCTCCCCTAAGACACCACAGGACATATATCAATGTTGGCTCAGCAGCAGAGAGTTCCTGGTCACCCCATTTTGTATGTTCAATTGCTGCTAACTCGATTTTTTGTAATTTCTTTTTTCCCCCCACCTTGCTTCACAAATTATTTTGGCAGACAGGGGAGAACCCAGAGTGAATTTATTTAACACATCCTGGTGTTATGACTAAGCAGGAAGAAAAATCCTCTCTCCAAAACAAAACTAATTGAAAATGTAAGTAATTCCAGGCAGGTAAACCCTGCTGCATGCTCGCCCTCGAAAGGTAGAGGCTTGCTCAGCGGTAGCACTGCTAAACATCCCCCCTTTTAGCTGAGGTGTTAAAGCCTCTCTTCCCCTTTTCAGCAGATGAATTCTAAAATGGTGTGATCCAGAGCTCCAGCCTGGTTGGATAAGAGGTGCACGTTGATTTCTATGAGGGAGCATATACATTCCTGTAGCAGCATGAAGAAGCATCCTGCTATTGAAATTTCAGCTCATTTTGCAGCTGCAAACTGTAATAGCAGTGATAATAAACCAGAAGCTGTGCTACCCATTAAAAAGAACCCCAGACACTCCAGCCTGTTTGTTTTGCCTCTGATTTTAAACATTCAGCTCCAGCTGAACTTCTCGTTCACGACTCATTAAAAATGTCCTGCATCTTTTCACACACTGTGTGTACCCAGAGAGAAGGGCACAGGATGGGAGGAGTGACAAAACCTGAGCTTGTTCCCTCACTTTGGTGACTGCCTTAGAGCAAGGTTTGTGATGGTCTCCACCATGCTGAGCCTCAGCTGCTCAGAGGGCAGGATGGAGATGGTGGTGCCTTAAACCCTACTGTAAGGTAGATGCTCCTCTGCTGATAGAAATCTGGAAACTTTAAAGATGAGTTGTCTTGGGTGCAAGCAGATCCTGTGCATGTGTCCAGCTGAAAGGCAGTTGTGCACCAGGATACAGCCTCAGTCCAGTCTGCAACACAAGGACAGTCTCAGTCCAGCTTCAGGAGGTTCTGAGCTCCTATACAGGCAGAGATCAATAGAATCATAGAACTACAGAATGGTAACAGTTAGAAGGGACCTTTGGAGATCAGCAAGTGCAACCACCCAGCCTAGGATCACCTAGGGCAAGTCACACAGGAATGTATTCAAAAGGGTCTTGAAAGTCTCCAGGGAAGGAGACTTCATAACCTCCCTGGACAGCCTGCTCCAGGGTTCAATCATCCTCACAATAAAGAAGTTTTCCCTTGCATTGCAAACTTCCTTGGTGGAACTTCCTGGGCTCCAGTTTGTATCCCTTGCCATTCATCCTATCACAGGACACCACTGAAAAGAGCCTTCTTGACATCCACCCTTCAGATATTTGTAAACATTAATGAGATTCCCTTTTCAATCTTCTCTTCTGCAGGCTAAACAGCCCCAGGTCTCTCAGCCTTTCCTCATCAGACAGATGTTCCAGTCCCTTAATCCTCCTCATACCTCGATTGGACACTTTAGTATAACCCTGTCCCTGAGATGTCAACATTCAGGAGTCCTGAAACTATCTGCTGTCTCAGACACAGAAATTATGTGTTGGGTTGTTTTGGTTTTTTCAGGCCACAAATTCTGGTGCACTAAATGCAAGCTGAAACTTCAGCCTGAAAGAGTCTCTCTACCCCATGTGCTGTAGGTTACCCAAGAAACTGTGGACTAGAAGCAGGTATCAGAAAAGATTTCTCCAGCGTCTCTGGAATGCCTAAACTCCATTAGTAAGGGAAGACAGAGAGAGACATGCTGCTACTATTACAGTTTAACAATCCATGTGCACATTTCAGCAATAACAAACCAAAGCAGCCCTGGGCTAGTGGCAACCACAGTCACATCACAAAGTATCCATCCAGCACTTGGGACCAACCCTCACAGAATCCCAAAATCCCATCATGGCTGGGATTGGAAGGGACTTCTGGAGATAATACAGCCCAAACCCCTGCTAGAGCAGGGTCACAAACAGTAGCTTGCCCAGAATCACAATGTCCAGGCGGGTTTGGAATCTCTCCAGAGGAGAAGACTTCACAACCTCTCTGGGTAGCCTGCTCCAGGACTCCAGCAGCCTCACGACCGGGGAAGGTATAGGTTAGATATTAGGAGGAAGTTCTTCACAGGGAGAGTGATTTGCCATTGGAGTAACTTCATGTTCAGATGGAACTTTTTGGGTTCCCATTTATGCCTGTTGGCTCTTGTCCTGTCACTGGGCACCACTGGGCACCACTCCATCCTCTTGCCTCCCACCCTTTAGAAATTGGTCAGCATTG
Organism: Eubucco bourcierii; assembly: GCA_013396675.1. Classification (NCBI taxonomy): domain Eukaryota; kingdom Metazoa; phylum Chordata; class Aves; order Piciformes; family Ramphastidae; genus Eubucco; species Eubucco bourcierii. The sequence continues at coordinate 447,660 of VWZE01017216.1, read as the reverse complement.
AGAAGATCCTCCCTCAACACTGCCTGTTGCAGTGCTGGACACTTACCTGAATACATTCCACCAAAAAGTTTTGTGACCCTGAGAAGGGCACTGTATCCATATATGAGGATAGAACTAATTACTTATCAATAAGATTTTCTTCCTTAGCTTTTTTCTTTCCCCCCTCCCCCCCATTTTTAATTTTTTTTGCTGAATTGTGCCAAATTAACACAATAATGGCAATGTTGGGGTTTTTTGGGGGGTTGGTTGTTTGGTTTTTGTTTTTTTTCTAATCTCTACTTTTCAGTGAATATGAATGCTCAACCCTGGCAGGGTTTAACTTTTTGTAAGAAGAAGGGAAAAAAAATATTTAAAAAAAATCCTGGTAAATATGTTGTTACTGATTTAAAAATCTATTTGTTCAGTAATTTCTGCTGGAGCCATCATTATCTTGCCAAAGCAGCTGTTGGAATATTAACTAGACACAGCAGTAACAAGTGGAATATAATTAGCACTCCTTGTTCCAGTGAATTTTCAGTTTTAACTAGGAACAATTTGCAATGAATCTCTGTGCTGTTGTAATTAACTTAACTAATGCACCACACATACCGACGACTGTACGGAGGGCTGTAGGAAATCACCGAGGGTGCTGCGGGTGGGGCAGAGCTATTGCCTAATTCTGGCCAGCTCTTACATCCCAAGGAGATCCCTCCTTGCTTTGCAGCGTGCTGCCTGCAATTAAAGACTGGCAGTGAGTATTTGTTACACCATGCAAAAAAGAAATGACGTTGGGAAAGTGCTGCCTCTCCCGCTTGGGGGTTTTTGGGAGCGTGTTTGCAGCGTGAGCTTTTAATAGGGAAATTGTTTCCCATGTGTTGAGACTCAGACAGTGAGGGCAGAGACACTGCAGCCTGTAAAACTGAGATTTCCCTAGAAAAGCTGCTCCAGAATTTCAGAATCCCAGCATGGTGAGGACCTCTGGGGATCATCCAGTCCAACCTCCCTGCTAAAGCAGGGTCATCCACAGCAGCTTGCCTAGGATCACAATGTCCAGGTGGGTTTGGAATCTCTCCAGGGAAGGAGATTTGACAATCTGGTCCAAGGCTCTGCACCCTCCCAGCAAAAAAAGTTTTCCCTCATGTTCAGGTGGAGCCTCCTGGGTTTAAGAATAATAGCCATAAGAAATAAAAATAATAGCTGTTGTTATTGTTGTTGTTCCTATTCTATTATTATTTTTCCTCCCCTTCCTCTTATTCTTCTTGTCCTACTTCTTACTATTCTTCTTCCTCCTCTTCCTCTTATTGTTATTGTTGTTATTATTGCTATTATTTGTGTTATTATTTGTATTATTATTATTCCTTCTCTTATTGTTCTTCTCTTTCTCCTTTATATTCTTCTTCTTTTTCCCTTCCCATTCTTCTTCTTTTTCTCCTTCCCATTCTTCTATATTTTCCTTCTTTTTCATCTTCCTTTTCTTCTTCATCTTCCTTTTCTTCTTCATCTTCCTTTTCTTCTTCATCTTCCTTTTCCTCTTCATCTTCCTTTTCTTCTTCATCTTCCTTTTCCTCTTCATCTTCCTTTTCTTTTTCTTCATGATGCTGATGCTAATGCACATTCATCCTCCCTCTAAATGCATTATCAGTGATCAGAAGCCTCAATATTTTTAGTGTCTACAAATGATCCCATAATAAATCTCCTGAAACAGGGGCCAGTGTGTGCATGTGTTTGCCTTCTAAACCAGGACAACAAAAGGATCAGATTTGAGAAGTCACATTGACTTAGCAACTTTTCTTCAAATACTTGCTGTGCTAGGAAGAGGAAATAAATTTTTAAACCATGACAGCATGAAAATAAATCTGAAATAGACAAAGAGAGAAATAAAATAGGAAGTAGTCTAGTTTTGCACTCAGAGTGCTACAAACAGTGAGGCAAGCTGATGCAGAGAATAAAGATTAAAAAGAAGCAGGAAATGGGGTGGGCACTGCAAAGAATCATTTCTATAAATACTCTCTCTTGCCTGTGTTTCTGCAACAGAAGGGAATTGGGAGATGGTCCATCTTTTGGACACCTTCATCACAGCCTTTCAGACAGGCAGCTAGGTGCTGACGTGCTCTACCGAACCCTCCTGCATTGCCTGAAGGATGAGCCAGGGATGCAGCAGCTCAGTAGATGTTGCTGCAGCCTCTTTCAATCAGGTGTGAGCTTCTGAAACCCAAAGAAAATCCCACAACCTAAAACTATGCTGAGCGAAAAAGTCCTTTTTGTGGTACAAGAGAAGACATCACAGAAGGCGGCCCAGGGAAAATTTATTAAGTCATGCTGCTACGAAACGCAGTTCTTGACATCCAGCTCCTGAGACGCGAGTGAGGTGGGATCCTCTCATGCTCTTTAAAAAGGATCACTTCATGCTGCCTTGTCTTTTCCCATTAAGATCCCACACGCGTGGCTATTCATCCCCTCAGCACACAGGAGCCAGGTTGTTTGCTGAAGTGATAGATGAAAAATTCATTCTGTTTGGAGGATGTTTAAACATTCAAAGCAGGAACCTAACTGGCTGCTGGGCAGCCAGTTTAGCAGTTGCTCTTCAGCTCAGAGTCTCCAAGGTTCAGGTTGCACATTCCAAACCCTATTTGTGGTCGAATAAAATCATCAGAAATTTGACTTTGATTTTTTTTTTGTTTGTTTTGTTTTGTTTTGTTTTGAAGAAGGATTTTAAGCTTTATAGATCCATCTACACTGTAGCATTTTACACTTTATTCTTCTGGGCTTGACCAGGGCTGCTGTGTATACAGTGATGAAGAGTCCAAAGGGAAACATCTCTCTGTGTTTGTGTCTGTGTGTACACATAACATATATTATTTTGAAAATTAAATTGACAGACATCCCTATGAGATCAGGTTTGCAGTTTGAATTTTCTATTTTTTTTTTCCCCAAGACTAAATCAAGACATTAATGCTACAAAGGTAAAAGATTTGAATATCTAACCCTTCCCCACCTGGTACGTGCCTGCATACACACACACACACACAAAGCCAAGGCAGAAAATCACATTGCTTCCTCAGCAGATACATATTCCACCCCTGCAAAAAAAATGGTGTCATCTGTTTCTTCCCTCTAAGTGGAATTCGTGATGTCAGGGATGCTGATGGCAGTGTCAAGAAATCAGCTGAGCCTCTGATCTCGGCATTTGCACATTTGACTTTTTTATTCTTCCTGCTTTATGATTTAAAACCCACAGTTTAATCTGCACCCACCAGCTCACGCACAGACTGTAAAACACCCACATATCCTGACACAGAAACAGCAAATGCTCCTCTCTATTGTCAGCCATTGCTGTCCGAGGCCAAAAGAAAGAGGTCAGCCATAATAATAAGGTCAACCATCACCATGGTATCTGAGCACCGTTTGATTTAAAGAATGCTGGAAGAGTCTATGGAAAATGTAGAGGCAGCGAAGGAAAAGCACTCAGAGTAACTTCAGAAATAATTGCAATGCAATTAAGACGTGCCACCAAAATGAATATTTCAGAGTAGAGTTCATCTACGGAGAGGCTGCTGGTGTTATAAAAGTTAGAGACACCGAGGCTTGGTTACGCTCTCACAACACAACCCAGCAGCCAAACAGACAAAAATCAATGGATTTGTACCGGTAAAATCCCCCTCTGACAGGAAAGCCTTGCTTAAAAGGATGCAACCATACCCATCAGCACCTCTGACATTAATGGGTGGCCAGCACTGCTCGGCATCGTGCTCTGAAGCTGGGATATTCCTGGATCAGGGGACGGGAAGGAGAGTAGGGAAGATGGAGCTGCTGTACTTTTGGAACAGGCTTTTCACAGCTGTCTTTGCATCTGCGACAAGCAACACCTTCAGCTTAGATCCTTCAAGTGATGCAACAAGGAGCACCTTCAGCTTAGATCCTTCAAGCTTCACCATTTAAAGGGCACAGAGAACGATTGGTGTGATTCCTTTTGTTAGCAAGGTCTCGTGTAAATGGATCTTTGTTTTCATGCCAACAGAGCAAGCGCAGAAGGGCGGTGATCCTGCGGTGCAACTACCGCAGGGGCCAGCACTGGAGGACAAGGCAAGGATCATTCCAGCAAGCAAGGCACAGGTTAAGCTGCCTGACCCCATCAGGGAGCAGTTGGTGTGTGCCTTGAAAAATCATAGTGATTGTGTTAGAAAAAGGAAGGGGAAAGGACATATCCTTGATATTCAGGCTGCTGTCTGAAGTCCTTTTCAACCCTGAGAATCTCCTCATTGCTCATGGAGCAGGGATGGGCTCCAGTAAAGCAGCCTCAGTGAAACCAGCTGGGCTTAAGGACAGGGTTAAAACTGAAATTCAGCATGTTTTGCTTAAACACTTAATGATTAAATGTTTGGGTGAAGAGGATCAATTCTGGCAGCACTGGCAGCCCAGCGAGTCTGATCCCAAACAGCACTGCAGGATTATGAGCACCAGTTAAAATAACCCCAAACTCTCTTTGGAGAAGCACAGGGGGAGCAGCTTTCAGAGGCTGCTTTTCCCAGAACCACGCTGCAGCTCTCAGCAGCAGGGTTGTTGTGAGCAGAGACGTGGCTGTTTATCTACTCGAGGCGAGGATTTATTTTCTAGAGGGCAAGTGCACCTCTAGGGAAGACTATTTTGGTCCTTAATGCAGGTTTAGCAGGCACCATTATACACCAAGCTCTGATATGAAGCTGTAAATATGTTTAAAACGCTCATGGATTGAAAATCAAGGCTGATGCTCCCCCCCTCCCCAGCCAGGCAGTGGTCCAAGCTGAAGGCAAATACGAGCACGAGGCAGCTTTCTTGCCTTTTTATGATCCCCACTGTACAGTAGCCTTTGATGTTTATTATGAAATATTATGATTTAAGTGACTCTGGTAGTTCATGAAAAATGACCTCTGTAAACGCTGCCTGGGAAACTAGATCCAGTAAATTAGCACATTCCTTAACATGATCCTCCTCACTGTATATTGTATGTTCACTTAAATGGGTCTAAATGGACAGTTCAGAAGCCTATGCATAAAATCTTTAAATGATTATCCTATTAAGGAGTGTTATTGGAGTGGGTTTAGTCTTGTGCTGTGGCATTTATGCAAATGGCAGAAAACCTGAAGTTACTGTTACTTTTAGACAAAGTGCAAATAAGCCTTTTATTGCATATTAATGAATCCTTAATACCAAGGCCCTTCTGCATCCATTTTTATGCAGATCACAGTAAATGCTGTTTGCACAGTCTGTAGAATTGAAACTTTTTCATTTTGAAATGCCTAGACATTGAAAAACAAACCCAAACCTGACACCCTGCAAGTCAAACCAACCCAAAGGCAGCAACATCTGCAGAAATACAGAACTGAAGCTGCAGACACGAGGAACATAAAATCATAGAATGGTTTGGGGTTGGAAGAGACCTTAAACCTTGGTTGCCCAGGGAGGTTGTGGATGCTCCCTCCCTGGATGTGTTCAAGGCCAGATTGGATGAGGCCTTGAGTAACCTGTACTAGTGGGAGGTGTCCCTGCCTATGGCAGGGGGTTGGAACTAGATGATCCTTGAGGTCCCTTCCAACCTTACCATTCTATGATTCTATGATTAAAGATCATCTAGTTCCAACCCTTCTACCACAGGCAGGGACACCTTCCACCAGCCCAGGTTGCTCAAGGCCCCAGCCAACCTAGACCTGAACATTTCCAGGGAGGAAGTATTTATAACCTCCCTGAGCAATCTGTTCCAGGCTGGTGGCACCCAGGCTGCTTCCTGAAGGCACTTGCAATATTTGTTCATAATCCTTCATGAAATTCTCTTGGATCTACAAAGAGGAAGCACTGCATTCAGACAGGAGCAGCAGAGATGGTTTGGTTTAGAGTTTTGGTTTGGGTTTTTTTAAAGGGAATTAACATTTGTGGTTACAAGGATGAAGAAGCCTGAATCTGCAAGAGCTTCCATCCTGCAGGGACTCACATGGAAACAAGCATTCCTTTCTTTTGCAACACCAGGTAGCTCACTGGGTTTGAAAGGGCAGATTCAGACTACAAAAACAACTTTGGGGACCTTAACAGCCAAAGTACGTGGCTATCTGTCACCACCGTTCATGTTTACATCCCCCTCAGGCTGACAAAAATATCGGCAGCAGCCACAATGCAGCCAGGAGAGGGAGGTGACATGCCTGGTGCTCCATCACCAGCTTCTGTGTCTGCCTGCTTCACCTCCAGTCCTCAGATGCTCATATTTACCCTGGATCATCACAACTGCTTCACAGCCATTACCAGCTCTTCAGTAAATAACACGGCTGCTGTCTAAATGCATAACCTACAAATGCTCAAATACATAATTAATGTGGGCTTACCCTTGAGAGCTGTTGTTGGTCTCCTGGGTAAGTAATAGGTCTTTTATTGTTTAGACTTAAAGATCTCTTGAGTCTCTTTTAAGGATGTGCTTTGAGCAGCTAAGAGAAGAAGAAAAAAAATCGCAGACAAGAAATCTATAGGTGACTGCACTGGCAAGAAACCAAAGCTACTATCCTGTTCTGCTTTGCCCTGGCAGGTCTTCACTGAAGGAGACTGAGCAAAAAAACTGTCTGCTTCTCCTCTTTCCAAAGACAAGAATTTGAGTGAAGGATGACCTTACCTTGTGGAGGACACCATCCAGCTGCTACCTTCCCACAAGCTATCTGGGAGCTTGCAGAAGGGCTTCAAAGCAGCTCCCCAAGCAGGGAGAGGAATCTCAGGGTCTAGAGAGCAGTTAGCATGAAAGGAAGCTGAATCTAAACCAACAGCTTAAAAGCAAAAGGGCATTTATGCTTCTTTGCTAATTCTTAGGAGCATCCAAGCCTCTTGTCATACTGATTTGGAAGCTTTATAGCATAAAATTCCTCTGTAGCATCTGGGCAAACTGTTTCTGAACAGCTCTGTAAAGCCAGAGTGACCTTCTCCAGCTGGGCTGGGCAACCATGTTCTGCAGGAGAACATGAAATGAATTCAGGCAATGGTATGCTCATGAATGGTTCTTTAACAGAATCCTATAAACCCCACAAAGATACTCCTGGTGTTCCATAAAAAACATTAGTGATGTCCTGTTGGTTTGCACATGTTCAACATTTTCACCTCTTATGTGCATAAACACTCAACATTCCTCCTTTTTCATGGCACAAGAGGTGGGCAGAGCCTGGGCTGGCTCAGAGTCAACATCCTCTACGGCTGTGCAATTCTGTGCTTTGGGGTGCCTGGAGATGAGATTCTCATTCACATGGCTCTGGCGTTTACAGATGCTAAAGCCACTTCAGGAACCTCTCAGCTTGAAGAAACAGATTATATTTCAGTCTGTCTTAGGACACCTCAGCTAGACCTGTGCAGGGACAAGACATGCTAACTCTGGGGTTCCAGTGTAGCCCCAGGGCTTTAGACATCCAGCTCAAACTCATATCCATCTCTGCTGAAGGTTGCACCTGTAATCTGGGAGCAATGTTTGCAAACATGGGCATGTGGGGTAAATTCCAGCTCTCACCATAGGCTCATGCAATAATTACCATTAGCACTAATGAATTTATGAGAGAAGATCAATGGGGAATAGCCCCCAATGTGTTTAATGTTGAATCATAACCCAAGCTGCAATACTGCTGACAAACACCTGACACACGTGGAATTCTGCCCTTTCCTGACCTGAAACAATCTTAAGGAGGTCAATAAGGGTTTTCAAATACAGAGAATGTTTGGTTTTGCCTTCCCTTTCATAAATGAGCAAATTAAATTTGCACCATTACCTCGTTTGGACTTCCCTTCCTTTCATGTGTTGAAAACCCACCATGATTCTGAACTTAACTTTAGGGGTGAAGTAACTAAAGAACAATACAAGCATCACAATGAAAGAGATGCGCAGCGTTTTCCCCACTGCATAATAAATGCGTGTCCATATCAATGTAAAACATACAAATGGCAATAATTTAACACTGAATATTTTTCTGCCTTTAATTAAAATAAACTAATAAAGATTTCAGAGATGCATTTGCTTTAATAGAATGCAGAGTTATAATTGGTGACCTATTTTAAGCAATTTAATTTCCCATGACCTGTTTTCCGAATTAACATAGTAATAGAAGAATGTTTATTGTGTTTGGGAATATAAGTTTCTCCTTCAAAGATGTCATATGTCTTTGTGATTTAATTTAAAGGTGTGTTCTTTTATTAAAATGTTCATATAAAGAGCTTGTAAATTATGTAAATGTTTCTTTTTATGGCATTTAATGAGCCTAGAATTTTAAATCAAAGCACAATCAAAGAAAATAAACAAGGACATCTTGAAGATTCAGAAGATCACTTGGAAAAAAAAGCACAGCAGCTAGGTCATGCTGAATGCATTTGAATCCCCTTTTCTTCTTTGAGCTTTCATGAAAACACTTTAGCCAACTATTTTATTAGGTTTGTGTGTTTGTACATAGACATCAACACAGCCCTCCGTGGAATGATGGATTTCACACATACCAGCTCAATCTGCAGCTGTTTAGAGATGGCTCTTTTCAGAATCTCATTAAACTCTCCTGGCATTGTGTGCCAAGGGCTGATTAGGTGCTACCAAAAAAACCACAACCCCAAACCAAAACAACAACAAAATATATTCCCTTGTGTGATTTTGAGGCACCTGAATTACTCACAAGTTGCACTGGGGACCCATTTCCCAGTTCTGCTGCTTCTGTGCTGAATGCAGCTGAGAGCAAGTTGAATCTGCAATCAGAGCTCAAATCCAACAGTTGGGGCTGAGTTTTAAACATTAAATCCACAGCATCCATGAGTCATGGATGGCAGTCTCATGGATTTGGTGGGGAAAAAAGTACTAGCAAATTAACTTTAATTAATTGAATTAATGTATATTTATTTTAGTAAGCATCTAAGTTTTATTATTGATTGTATTACTCAGTTTGAGGGCAAACTGCCTGACAAAGTGGCAGACTGCAATCCACTAGGCTACCAGGGCAGAGAACACGGGAGCTCCCGTGGGGTGAAGGTGCTGCAGGGACCTGAGGAAGCCTCTGTGTCCCTCCTGTGAAAGGCAGCTGAGACCTTCATCCAGGTAAGGGACCCAACATGAGCATGATGCAAAGATGTGCCCTGCACATGTTACACCAGAGGTAATCCTGCTTTTCATTACGGGATTAGGGAGCAATGATTTACAAGGCTTCAGAAGACTTCCCGTTTGTCTGAGGTGTGTGGTGGGGAGGGATGACACAAGATTAAGGCCAAAGTATTTTATAAAAGCAGGAAAAACCATTTCTTGCCTTCTCAAATGCAGTGTAGGTGGGAGTGGATTCCTATGTCTTAGGTAGCAGTGGGATTGTTTGGAGGGGCTAGACAAGGCTAATGCAGTATGTCACCTCTCTGAAAAGAACTGCAATGGTACTTTAGTTATTTTAGCATCATGAAATGTTGTAGATCCTCTTTTCCTGGGAGAATGAGCAGCTTCCCAATTCTTCCTATAGTGCAAGAGGCATTATACATATATATGAATACATCTCTGTGCGTTTGCATCCATAGAATCATAGAACTGCCTGGTTAGAAAAGACCTTGAGATCATTAAGTCTAACCATAACCTAACATTTCCCTGTACACATCTGTTGGACCATCTCCCTAATCTCCTTATCCAAGTATCTTTTAAACACCTCTCTTGGGATGGTGACTACACCACCTCCTTGGACAGCCTGTTCCAGTGCCTGGTGGCCCTTTCAGTGAAGAATTTTTTCCTAATAGCCAATCTAAACCTTTTCTGGTGAAACTTGAGGTTATTTTTCTACTTCTCTATGTTGCCATAAGTGTGCCTACACTACACCACAGGTCAATATTCTTATGTAAGTCATGTTATAGTTCTAACAATCACAGTTCATATAAAGCCTCATTCACTCTCCACAAGATTCCACCATCTGAAAAGATGCGAGAGAGGAAAACATCCTCCACAGAACAGTCTCTTTGATGTACCATGGATGAACAAGCCTGTCCAAAAATCTCTCCAAGGCCACCTCCAAACCCACTTGTGAAATGCTAGGGCCAGCCAAGATGCATGTTTAACAAGAGGAACTTCTCATCATGACGTTTGTGCCTCCATAAATGTGCAGAGGAACTGAGGGAGTTTAGGAGAGGGTCAGCTGCTTGACTAGATCCATGACAAGAAGGACATCAACACTCAGACAGATGACAGCCTCCTCCTCCTCCAGCTCGGCTTGGTTTCGTTAGGGCTCAGACAGCCACGCAGCATTATCTTAGCAGTGTGTCCCCACAGCAGAGGAGATGCTCTCTAACAGCTTGTGATACCCCATCTGTTAAGAATTTATAGTTAACTTATCTTATAACATGGAGTTTAGAGGCAAGAATGAAGCATTTGGCCTGGTGAAGAGATCTCTGTGCAGCTCTGCGATCTTGCTGCCTGACACATTTAGTTTGGTATTTTGGGGAATTGGTATTAAAAATATCAGTGATTCATCCATCATTGATAAACAGGCTGAGACGTTCAATAAACATGCTTCAGCAGCAATAACTACATGGATATATAGACAGAGAGATGAATGTGTCTCCTACACGTGTCTCAAGCACGATTCTCCCCGGAACAGTCCAAGCTAGAAAGTATTTTCCGCTCAGGTTTCAGTCTTGAACTTCGACAGTTTAACACATACAATGTATGGTCTGAGGATTTATGGAGCTGGGGTGACCAGCTGGGCCCCTTGGGCAGTCACTGCTGTTCCAGCTCCCAGAAACACCAGGAAGAAAAGGTTAGATCCCCCACTACAAGAAATTGACAGTCTGTTGTGTTATCTGCTCTTTACAGACTTATTAAAACACCAAATGGCTGAAGGTTCTGTGAGGATGACTTGGAGGGAACGAATAAAACAGCTTTGAGTGGAGAAATAAAGACAAATCAGTCACCTTCTCCGAAGACTAAGGCTAGCCAAGTTCTGATTTACATTGACAAGTTGAGTTGAAGTCCTCCATTCACCCAAACTCCTAAAGCACCTGGTGTGCAGGGCTAGAGACAGCCCTTAACCTCAGACCATGCAAACTTGGGAAGAAGCTGTGAGGGCTTGCCCCATGTCCCTCACTGATGAGATGCAGCATGTCCTTCTTGCTCCAGCCACATCATCAGCTCTTGTCAGAGAGCAGGAGAAAAGGAGAGAAGCAGCACTGAAACAGACAATAAAGAGGACACTTCAGAAACCCATCCATCAGGTATCTTTAAAAGGAATTGATTTCTGAGCTTCAAGAGAAGACAAGGAACAGAATCATGTTTCAGTAGAAAAGTAGCCCCCAAACCACAGACTTCAAGCTGCCCAAATTTCCTATTGCCCTCAGGGTTAGCAGCCTGGCTTAGTTGTGGTTTAATGCCTTGTACTGTGGGATCCAACCCCAATGTGGACTTCTCAAGGACATCACGCTAACACAAACCTACCACCTTTCTACCATCACATTTCAGGGGGATCAAAAGGGTCAGTGCTCCTCTCACATCACTTCCAACCACAGGGGAATTTGCCTGGCTCCAGTCAAGCACCCACTGCTAGAACCAGCCCCACACAGAAACAAACTTCAAGCTCTCCATTTCATCTGTATTGCATTTTTAAAGGCTGTGGACTGACAACGGGAGGAGGGGGAGTATCTGAAGATCTCTACGTGTTCTCTTTATCCGAGGGGTAACAGCAAAAAGCATTTTGCTCTCAGAGGGTACACAGTCAGTGATCTTAGCAGTGTGTTACATAACACTGCCGAAGCGACGGCTGGCAGCCAGGGTCTACGAGGAGAGTCGAGCACATCAAAGTACCCTGGTGACGACACCAACCCCGTGAACGCAGCTGGAGTGTGCTTGCTGTCACTCCAGCATCTTTAAAAGGCATCCCCGTGCCAACCTGCCTCTTTTTCATCTGTACAATGAGTTCAGCTCGCCCTCTGACTCTCCCTCACCAAAATGTTGATGTTTTTCTGCTCTCTCTTCTTCCCTTTAGGTACCTGACCATCTAAACACCCTGCACCACCACCAACCTCTCACATTGCCTTTTCTTCCTTCAGTCTAGCCCTGTCAGATTGCCTCTTCTTCCTTCAGTCTAGTCCTGTTTCTACTCCTCTGCTCCTCCTCCAGTTCACCAGGAAAAACACTGCTGAAATAAATCATACTAGGTCCTATATAAGACCAAAAAAAATTTCTTTTGTGGTTACCAGCCTGGAATATCCACATTGCTCTGCCTTGACCTTATGTGCCTTTGGTTAAGGGATGTTCCATTATTAATCCAGCTTAGAGCTGGATTAACTTTTAAAGATACAAAAATGCCCACAAGCCAAGTAAGGTGATATATTTTTGGCTGGTTGGAACTGGAAGGTTGCCAGGCAGGGTTAGCAAGCATCTAGAGCTTAAGAGAGGTGCTTTTAGATATAAACCCTGATAAAACAAAACACAACCAAAATCACAAAACCCCAGCCAAACAACCCCAAAATAAATTACATAAGCAAGTAACAGCCAGCAGGACACACAAAACACTTAATGTCCTCCAGACAAATATCTATTCCAGAAAAAGTTCTTGCTACAGATCAGATCTGCCCAGCCTGGAAAGCAGAATCCTGTCCCAACCTGGTGCCTTTGATTTTTCAAAGGAGAAGGATGAGGGAAAGAGGTAGAAGGGGGAAAAAAAGGTGATTTAGAAGAAGAAAACAAAACCATGCTGAACAGAAAAAACCCACAATGTTAAAGGGGTTGTTCCAAAGCCTACTAAAATCGATTTTCCTCCTTTCAACAGACTTCAGATCATGTCCCTAGAGGACAGTTTCCAAATGTGGCCATTCTAATGAAGCATCTAGAATCTGTATTTGGGGGGCTGAAAAAGCACAGTGCTTACAGTTCCCCTCAGGTCTACCTTTTTTGCTGCACCCAGCCCAGGTTGGAAACAAGACCTGAGTATCAGAAGCATACTTAGGAAGAGAGCAGGGATGTCTGTGATTAGTGAGATGTGGATTTTCACCTTTATCTGCACCCAAAAAANTTCCCCATATACCCAAACCAAAAAAAAAAAAAAAAAAAAAAAAAGCTGAAATGCCATTTTAAAGCATCCTTCAAAAAAGGTTTTCAGCTTGCTAAACACACTTAGAATACTAACATGTGTGTCAACACAGAGCTAGATTTAGCATGCACTTAAAAACAAACTTAAATGCCTCTTGTGAAACTGTGCCCAAATATCTATACCCACGAACGGCTGTTGCCTGCAGGATACCTACCTACATTGTTTGCTTTCACCAGTGCCTGAAGAAGGGATTTATGAGCAGGATACCTGCTTTTGATGAGCATACAAGTGAGGAGCTGAGCAGAAAGGAAAAGAGAAGACTTCACAACACATCTCCTCAGACGACCAATAAAACAGAAAACTGTTGAGCTGCTCCTGTTCTGCTCATTGCAGTGAAGTTCCTCGTTCAGCATTAAAAGGAGGAGACTCTTACCCATTTACNTTATTGAAGCAGCTCCAAATAGAAATTGCCACAAACAGCGAGAAGAGAGCTTGCCTTTCTCTACCTTGTGTATGCCCTGCAACATCCCAAACAGCACATTCCACTTGGGAAGCTGCCTATGGAGAATTGCATTGCCTGGGGGAAATGCAATGGGAGGCAACAATACGCAAGGCAGAACCTGCTCTTCTCCGCCTTGCAGATCTCATCTATATGTTTTTAAGCCATTTTGTGCAACTAGGATCTTTCAGCAAGTAATGCCTCTGTTGAAAGCCTGCTACTACACCCAGAGGGATTCAGGGAAAATACTGCAGCCTCGGGGAAGTCTGGGTCCCACAGCTAGGAATTAGGGCTGTGGAGCTGCAAGGGAATCTCTGTTCCTGTATAATTAAGAGTGATTCTTCACTAAAACTGCAGTTTTGCTTCTGTAATACTGACAGTTATTTAGATGCACTTGGGGTGTGGAGGGTTGGGAAATAAATAAATATGTATATTTTTTATATATATACACAGAGAGAGAGAGAGAGAATGTACTGGCTGATGGCTAAACCTCTGTAAATCTTACAGCAATAGGGTGGAGGAGCAGAATTTGAGGATGGTGGTACCAGGGCTCACCTATATTTTCTAGGACATAGCATGCAAGGATGGTAGTAAACTGTGCTTTTACTTGTCTCAAGCTGTGGGGAACAGAGCTCCTCTTCTCTAACTTTGGTTACCATGCAACTCCTCTGCTGCCTGATCAAATTAAACAGATCAAATGCAAGCCCAGCTGGGCAGCTCCCCAGAACCTCTCACACCCAGGAGGATCCTGCATCTTTTCTCTTGCTCCTCTCCCTTCCTCTCAGTCTCTCCTTTTCTTGAAAAATTTGGGTCACCTTGCTTACACCAGCACAGCTTTGCCCAATGAGAAGTGCTTTTGTGCAGTTTCCCAAGGGTAGGAATAAGGTGGGGATTGATGCTAGAGGGAGAGAGACAGCTAACCTTGCACAGGAATTGCACTCTCTCCTTCTGAGACTCTGGGCGGGATTTACACACAAGCATTTATATTATTTCTTTTCATACTACTCCAGACGAAAACTCAGATTATTACAAGCTCACAGTCTGCAGAAAGATTTTGTTTTCCTTAAATGCATAAAGGAAGTCCAAAATATTTTCTTCCTGAGTGTTTGGGGTGGTTTTTTTACTCTTTTTCTTTAAAAAACCCACACATACTCCTGCTTTGAAAGCACCACCCATTTGCATGTGCCCACCGCTTGAGAGTGTCTCTCTGCCTTGCCCGAGGAGCATGTGCCTAAGCTCGAGTCCCCACGGTGAGTGGCAGAATCTGCCATATGGAGGTCACCTTGTCCAGATCCATAAATAGCTCTTCTTCCTAAGCAGGGAAGGGAAGGAGCTACTGAGAGTAATGAAAGAGGAGGCTAGCTTGCATCCGTGGCACTGATTGGTGCCAGGGTTACAACACGCAGAGACTTGTCATGCCAGCAGCAGCGATACCGTCAATCTGCAGGCACAGAAGTCACCTAGTTCCACCATGGGAACATGTGCCAGCCAGATTTTCATTTCAGTTTTCACACAGGGGTTTGGATGCCTTTCAGGAGTTGAGAATAGATACGTTACAAAAGGTGTCCTTGGGGAGATGACAGCAACCCCCAAGCAAAAGGCTTTGAGTGCTTAAAGACACACGTTGGTGTCTGCCAGGTTGGTCCCACACCGTGGGTCAGGGCAGGGGGGGGATTTTGATGAGGTGGAGAAGCAGCGTCAAGGAGGCAAAATCCAAGCCCCCCACTGCTGTGTAACGGCACAGGCACGACGTGGTTCAGGCACAACCACGTAACTGCCATCAGTCAGTCTCCCAGTTTGTGCCAAGGACTTCTCAGCCATGTACTGAAGGTGGAAAGATCAAGATCTGCACATTGTGCAATGAACCTCTTTGCTTTATTCAGCTATCAAGATACCAACGGCTATGAAATGGCTAAAACAGAACCTTCTGATAGCCAGCAAGGTGCTCAGCTGGCAGCCAAGTAACTGATACCTCCCTTTAAAAACAGACAGGAACATGTCACCTAGCGTGCCACATCAGACTGACTTTCACAGACCAGAAAGCTTATTGTTGTGTTTCCATCATAGCATCCTGTGCAACAATGCCAAATTAATGAAAATACTGGAGGGGAAAGAAATGTTTCCAGGTAAACCACAGGAAATTTAAAGGAGGGTGGAGAGGGAGGAGGAGATAAAACAGGTCTTTTTTAATTCAAAATTACTTAGGAGTGCAATCACCTGATGTCTGGTCAGCACCTACCTTCTTTTTGCTCCAAAATATTTAGCAGCTAAGTTGTATATAAGGATATAAGGTTAAGCAGGAGGCATAAGGTATCCATGCACTCAGTTTGCAACTACATAGATAGTTACACCTGGTAGCAGCAAAGTGGTAGCTCGGCCTTTACCATCTCTTCGCGTGGGTGATTCCAGTGCTCTCCTCTCCGTCCTGCTACAAACGATCCCCTCCCATTTGTCAGTATGGGAAGGGAAGAGCACTTATCCCTCCATGACATCTTTTTGCATCCCACAGGCTGCAAATCCCTGGTTTGATCTTGTTCAGTGTGGAACATCTGACACGCCTGCGATGGGGAGGCTTTAACCGCTCTCATTCCTTCTCATGATACCCATGACTATAGGATTGGATAAAGGGATGAACAGATGGATGGATCACGTATATACACTCTAAAGCCTTTATCCTTTGCTAGGTGTTGGTTTAAGCAATGCACAGTATTTTTAAATAGCCTTTTCTCTTTTTCCTTTCCCCTTCACAAGTTTTCCTCTATGTTCCTCCCCTCGGCAGTCTCTTCCACCCTCTCCCATACAAACACTTTGAGCCAGTCTTGATATAGGAAAAAA
>VWZE01017216.1:418247-431312 GCA_013396675.1 Eubucco bourcierii | reverse complement strand
AAAAAAAAAAAAAAAAAAAAAAAAAAAAAAGAACCCACCCACCATGAAGCAGCCCTAAGCCAGTGTTTCCTTTGTCCTTGCTCTTTAAAAGCTCTAGTTGCTGCTCAGATGAGGTAACGGGCCTCATAACACAAGAAGTATGTTTTTCAGAACTTAATGTCCTCTGCCACAGATGTCGTCTCTGCCAGAGGCTTATTAACACCTCAGAAGAGCAAAGCCCTGCCCACAAAGGAAAGGGAATCTAAAGAAGATACACAAACAAAGGAGGTGAATGTTAAAAGCAGCTAATGAGGGGGAAAAGAAAAAAAAAACCCTCCACGTTCCCATCATGGCACTTCAGAACAAGTAGCATTGCCAAGCACTAAAAACCTGGGGATTAAAGAGACAATTTAGGAAGACTTGATATGGGGAATGGAAATCTCCTGGAAGACATTAAAAGAACACAGAAGATCAGCACACATACTTGGGGAAAAGAAGAAAAACCCAGGAAAAAAAAAATAATATATGGCCAACTTTGCATGGACTACCAGAAAAGCTCTTTGGAAATAATCAGGCACATTTATTTCCTATAAGGTCTTAGAAGAGAAATTTAAATTTGAAAGGAAATGGAAGCAGGGGGACATGCACGGAGCAGCTTCATTATCAGAAAAGATCCTCGTTCAAAGGCACTTACTGAGAGCACAAACCTGTCTGTTTACAAACTGCTTTAGTTCAAACCAATCCTCTTAGAAACACCAAGAAGTACTCACATAAAATATTCACCTCACTGACTTGTCTTTCCTGCTTCAGAAGGGCTATGTGTTGCTTTTGAACTGCTTTTTTTCCCCCTCATTGCTATACTTGGCCTTCTTCAGCAGCAGGATTTGGTTTCCAACATGCAGCACTTGGGGCACAAATCTGAAGATAAGTTCCATCAAAACAGGTGGAAGAATTCCATTAATTTAAATGTGATGGAGCACTGGAACAGGCTGCCCAGAGAGCTGGTGGTGTCTCCATACCTGGAGATACTCAAAACCCACCTAAATGTGTTCCTGTGTGACTTTCTTTAGGTGAACCTGGGGGGGTTGGACTCAATGATCTCGGGAGATCCCTTCCGGCCTTGACCATTCTACAATTCTGTGATTCGTGCCAAGGTTGTCAGGCACAGACTGGTTCAGGTACTGCACAGGCATCCCATGGGGCCCCTCACCACCTCATGCACTGGGAGAAGGCTTCTTTGCCTTTCCTTTCCAGAGTAGCTGAAAACTAATGTAGGAGTACCTCAGGAGACAGATTTGGGGAAGCTGAGAGATCACAAAGATCCTATTTTCTTGCTAGAGCAAGATCCTTGCTCAGAAACATGTTTCACCAGCAGGAATGTGGCAGAGGGTTGGGATCAGAATGTAGAGTAAGACTTCTGGTATGAGAAACAGATGGGTAAGAAGTCCTTACAGTGTGACAAAGATCACCAGAAATAAACAGTAAGTCAGAGGGCTCAAAAGGATGCTAGGACTGAGCTCAGCCACAGCAAGGACAATAAAATCAGCCCCTACGAGACTGTTGCTATTTAAAGAAATGTTTTGTATGGAAATGAAGATCCCATGGAGGCCTGAGCTGGGTGCACAACACACATAACACTAAAAGTGTCTGACATTTATCCCCAGCACAGCACACAGGGGCTGTAGGGGTCACAAGGTATCTCTCAGGGGTTGTGAAAATTCAGGGGGGCTAAAAGGATTCAAAGAACACTTAAGCAAGGTTAGATGCTCCCCTCAGTGCTGCAATAACTGAGTGATAATTAAAGTCTTTTATTAGTTAAGTTGCATTCACTTGTGTAAAGGGAGACAGTTTTTTAGCATGAGTCTTGGTGCTTCTTGCCCTCTGTATGATAAAAGTCAGTTAATAAACAGAAGTTATCCTGAACTGCTCCAGACTGGGCTGGCGCTGCTGTGAGTAGCTCAGCCTTTGAAAGAAAGCTGCACCATTGAGATGTCCTGGTCCAACATCAGGGCTAGAAGTCCTCGTGTTGGTAAGGACCTTGGAGAGGACAGTGCTGTTATCTCTACAGTAGCTTAGTTCATCATCAGTCATTGTGGATGTCCCCATCCCGGAAGTGTTCAAAGCCAGTTTGGGCAAGGCCTTAAGCAACCTGGTCTAGTGAAAGATGTCCCTGCTCATGGCAGAGGAATTGGAACTAGAAGATCTTTAAGGTGCCCTCAAACTCAAACCATTTTATGATTCTATGATTTATTTTTTTTTTGGTAATTTGAGGCTCTCAGTACAGCCATGCTGACCAGTCATGTCCACAGAAAGGAGATGCATGGAGCCCAGCTTCACCCCCAGGTCAAGCATCAGGTCTTGGGCACTGGATGCACAGCAAAGCAGATGGGCATTTTTCAGTGTCCAACCCCATTTTTTTTCAGCCATCCTTGCTTGAGCAGGGCTGAGCCAGCCTGAAAGATAAGATGAGGATCATTCGAAGGGCAGGAGGCTGCAGTTTGCTTCAGATGGTGCAGTCTTGGATTGCAGTCAAAGAACTGAATCTTCTGCAGAGATTAACAAGCTCCACAGGTGCAGGGGAAGAACAGGCTCTTCGAGCACAGGAGGAGAAAAACACACAGTATGGAAAAGTGCCCACTGCCCGACTTGCTGGTGAAGCTGTTAAACAGCTGCCAGTGGGTTTTCTGGAAGGAGGTCAGGAGAAGCCAAGGTGTGGAAAGTAAGAAAGCAGCAGCCGCTGATGCCCCACAGCCAGCACTAGGAGATACAATCTGATCCTTTGTGTATTTTGTGAGGTGCCTTGCTGGAATCCAAGACCATAGAAAACCAGTTTGTGAAATAAAGCTGGTGCCAGAGCAGCACCCTCCCTGTGTCAGGGCTGTTCCACAGAGTGGGGCTAATTCACCTTTTGTCTGTCTAATAGCACTGAAAATCCGAACCTTTCCTGTCAGAAAGGCTGAGTTATTTCATGCTACAAACCCCTTGCAGGCAGCCTGACAACAGAACGGGCTCTGCAGATCGTTACTGAGTCACAACCAGCCTCAAACAGCACTTCCCAAAGCCTTTCTGCCCCATGGAGGGTGAGAACTGTGGTGGGGAAATACCAGCTTCTCAGGGAAGGGGTGTAAGTAGCATCAAGTGGGTATGGCAGCAAAAGCAATGCGACAATAAGAAAGAAGAGCTGCTGAGATGATCAGATCCTGGCATTATACTCCCCAAACACTCCTGAAGCCTCCCAGCTTCCATATGGCTCATCAGACACATACAATAACATGCTTGCTTGGAACATTCAGTCCTATAGAAAAGGAAACAAGAAACGCAGCCACGTCCTCGCGCTCCCGCACACGCGCACACAAAGGCAGCACCGGAACCCGAAACAAAAGGAACAGGAGTAAATTCCGTGCTGGACTCTGGCCTCCTTCAGGCTTCCTGCTCACAAGCTTGCTGTGAACATCAAACCTTTGGAAAGATGGTTGATGTGCTGCTTCCCTCCAGGGCACATATCCCAACAAGCCACCAGATGCTCAGGTGAGGCACATCTAGCAGATGACCCAATTGTGGGCATGATGGAGACGTTGTGCAAACCCAAGCTCCTTGGGTGCATTTGCAGATTGGTGTTGCACATCAGTAGGTATTGCCCAGGACTTCCACAAATCTGCAGCTCCATGCTAGCCTGCTGGAAATCTTGCCTGTAAGCTAACTGGAGAGCAATTCTGCTAGAGAGAGCAAAGCTGTGCTGAAGCGACTGAAGGTGATGGTGGTTCACTGCAGAACTGTTGTCACATCCACCTTGGTGACAACTGAACAGGGCTTCAACACTCTGTGCTATCAACAGAGCAGGGTTTTAATAGAGCAGAAGGTTTTATTAGCCCTGCAAAGAAAACATGGCTGCTCCCTGGACTTCTGGAAGATGTCCTTGTGTGACAAGTCTGTCTTGTCACTACTGACTGCAGCATTTTATTGTCAGCCTGAGGAAGGATCAGGCCTGTAGTAAGCTACAGGAAAACTTCTCAGTCATGGCTTGTAACCATGAAAACTCTTTCTCCAGCCTACTGAGGCTTAAATAGATGCAGCTCCAGTTTCTGTGATTCTCTTCCAAGGCTGATAAGCCAGCATTTGAATTACTTGGTTTTCAGTCTCCTGGTCTCCAGTTTGAGAAACACTTTCAGTTCTGCCAACCTGGCCTGCCACCTTTTTCCTTCTATGAGGCTTTAGAAAGAAAAAAGGAGGACAAATCAGCCTTTTATAAAAATATTTTTTTCCAAGTGGAGGGCTCCTTCACACCTCTATTTGCTTTTAAGATCTGTTCCATCTGATTACCTGAAGTTTCTTTGACGCTTTCTCCTTCCTCCTGGAGGGGTATGTTTATTTTTTTTTTTTTTCCATTATAAGCAAAACCTAATTCTTGGGTTTCTTGTTAAAATTCTTTAACCAGGCTCCTTGAGGAGTAAAGTAGGCATACAGAAAGTTAATGAGAAATTCTCCCTCTACCCCTGAGGATTGAAAAGGGGATAATTTAGGTAATATTCGGAACCAGCTCTGACCCTTTTAAAGACTCTCTGGCATTGCTGCAGGAGGAGGAGGAGGAGGAGGAGGATCTGCCTGTCCTACATTTTCTTTGTGGATGCTACCACAGCTACTAGTGTGTGGTTCTTCCTCAGCAGCTCTCCCAAGAGGGCTGAGAAGAACTGGGTAGAGAGGAATCTCAGAACTGACCACACAGCCCTGTGCTGGTACCCAGGCAGCACCTGTGTGGTTCCAACCTCCTGGTAATAAGTGCTAATTCCATCATTTCCCTAACACTGGACACCCAGAAAGCTGATGACTAGTTATAGCACCTTCTGCTGGATGTGATCATCTTGTAATATCCTAATTAGCTGGATCAGCTTTCCTCATCACCATGAGCAGTGACTGAACATCTCCCTCTGCCCAGGATGGGCTCTCCCCCCGCTCCGCTTTGCCGTGCTTCTCCCTGGGAAGCGTTTTGTGATACTTTGGATCCCTTGTAAACCGTATTCTTCATTTTGGGCAGTCTTTCAACTCCATGAAAGTTACACGTTGTTTTCATTTCTTCTCAAGTACCTCAGGTCAAAGAAAGACCTGTGTCAGTGGCTTTAAAAGCCTAATAAAGTCTTTCATCCAGAGACCTGCTTGCTGGCGCAAAGTCAGGGAAAACAAACTAAGTCATCGAGTGTTGTTCAAACTGTCAGATCCTTTTCAGTATGCTCTTCCTGCCAGCCTGTTCGTGTGCATTTGGGGGCTGGGATGGGGAGGAAAGGAAGAAAAAGAAGAAGAAAAAAAAAAAAAAAGAAGAAGAAAAAAAGAATCCTGATGGCAGAAAGCCCATGGAACAACTGGCACCTTTCCAAAGCAGCCTCCCCCCTAGCTCCCAGCCCTCCTTCATGGGCACAGGCGTCTGCCAATCTGTTCTGCACACACACACACAGACACACTGCACAACACAAGCAACCAAATGACTTTCCAACAACTTTGCTCACAAGTGCCACTCTACTCCAACTTTGGCACTTTGCGCTTTCCCCTCACCCCCGCCTCTCCAGGCTTTGCCTCCCAACAAGCTGGACAGGTTCCAGTATTTAAAAGCCCATTTAACCACTCCCTTTTGTTTGGAAATGCTAAGCCTTGATCTGATTTTATCGACCCTGCCGTGCCAAGAAGAGGAGGATGCTGAGGGTTTCTGAGGATCCTACAGTGAGCTGAAAAGATC
Source organism: Eubucco bourcierii (assembly GCA_013396675.1). Taxonomy (NCBI): domain Eukaryota; kingdom Metazoa; phylum Chordata; class Aves; order Piciformes; family Ramphastidae; genus Eubucco; species Eubucco bourcierii. The sequence continues at coordinate 425,608 of VWZE01017216.1, read as the reverse complement.
CAGGAGCCCTCCAAGCTTCAAGAAGGGCTTTGCCCAGTTTGCAGCAACCCTCCTGCTATTGAGAAGCCCCAGAAGGAGAGCACGTACCGTTTGTGGGACCACACAGGATGGCCTCCACTCTTGCTTTTGTGCCCATTTCTCCCTTTAGAAACTTCGTTATTGGCATGCTTAGGAGCTGAGACTCAGTGCCATGCTTGGCTGGCACTGTCTATTGATGGTTAAATAGTTCTTGACACTCTTAGCCTTGTTCAGTGCTGCTATGCCCGGGAAAAGCAAAGTGACAGGGAAGGGAGGCAAAGAGGCAAGAATAGGACCTCTGCTCTGATTGACAGTTGTAATCTTCCTGGTATTGTTAGGAGACATCTTCCTGCACTTGATAAACCCAGCATGATTACATGAAACATATCCTTTTAAAATATGTTTCTCTTTTCCATAGAGCAAGTAAAGCCAATTGCATTTAGAGCTAATTTCAATTCCTTTGTACAGTGCAGCATTTGGATGCCCTCTTAAGGATGCAAGGATGGAAAGTTTGCCTTATCAACATCCTTTGCTCACAATCCCAGAGTAGCTCCTAACATCAGTGCTAGAAAGGACTGATTACAAGTTGGACAGGGCCACAGAGCTCTGGGCTAACAGAAGACCCTTCCCAAAAATCTACCTCCCTTTCCCACGTGGTTATTCTTTAAGGCAGATTTGGAGAGGAGAGATAAATCCGCTCAGTGTGTGTGGGAAGATGACACCAAACACTGACCACCGAGGCCATCAGCCACAGGAAAAGACATTTTGGTCTGATTCTTGACATCCATCATCCCACCAGTTCTGTGCTGCTGCTGGTCATGATGCTGCTAAACAGGGAAGAATTTGAACATCCATGCAGCTGCTATAAATTTGAATGAATATGAATAGTTCCTCATCTATGGCAATTTACACCAATCAAGGCTCTACCTTCATGTATCTGGCAATCTGGAGGAAGGAATCTGCCTCCTGCTAGGCAGCTACTGACACGTTTTTGACTGTCCTACACTGGCTCTGCCCTTTTCTTCTTTTCATTTCCCACTATAGAGAAAATATAAAGGAAGAAACGATGAGCAGGCAACTGTGGTCCACAGAAGCAGGAAGATCACAGAAATGTAGAATGGTTTGGGTCATAAGAAATCTTAAAGATCATCTAGTTCTAACTCCCTGTCACCATAAGCAAGGACAGGTTCCACTTAGGCCAGGTTGCTTAAGGTCTCATCCAGCCTGCCCTTGAACAGCTCCAGGAAAGGGACATCCAGAATCTCTGTGGGCAACAAATTCCACTGTCTCACCACCCTCACTGTATATAATTTCTTCCTAATTTCCAGTCTAAATGTTCCCTTTTCCACTTTAAAGCCACTGCCTCTAGTCCTATCAAGTCCTTGTGAAAAGTCTCTCTCCAGCTTTCTTGTTTCAGAGAGACCCTGTCTAAAAATTCACACAGAAACAGAGACCTATGGCATTGAGAAGAGCAGAGCCTGGAACCATGTCACTGAAAAACAAATGACACACAATGACACACTGGTTTGGTCCAAACCAGTCAGATATTTTTGATATCCCACAGTTTCAAAGAGGGTAACAGGCAGCTGAGTGCTGGTGCTGAAGATCACGTTAGCCTTACTGGATTATTCAGGTCATGCTAAACAGCAAGTTCAGTGGATTAAAAGAGCCCTCATTCCTGCTGTGCAGTTTTAACAGACTTCAAGTTACACAGAGGGGCTGAGGATGCTCTGTAAGTCGCATGCCTTGTGTAGCACTTCATAGTCAGACAAGCTCAGCAAGGGGCATCTGCCTTCCTAAAAATTGCCATTGACCCATTCCTGTTTAGGAACATTGAGAAACCAATGGACTCACCCAGCAGCTATGTGAAAACCTCTTTGCCAAGCCATGCAGAACTCACTTTTGTGTGTGCAGTGTATCGGCATTGTGTTACCATGACAAAACCAAATTACCACCATTGAGGATAGCCTTTGCTAACACAACAGCCCTTCTATAGCAATATACTCGTGTGCACAAATGATAGCACAATGGAGTGGATGTGTAACTGCTACTGGATCTCTGTAGTAGTGGTGAACAGGTTTTCAGTTCCTTTCTTGTCTTACCCGAGTTGTTCTCCATGCAGGAGTCAGTGTAAAGTACTGCAGCACTAAGCTTGGTGCAATGTTGTGGTCTCCTGTTAACCTGTTGTCCCCACAACTGCCACAAAGCAAGGCAGGATGTCCCCAGTTGTCACTGCAAAATATTTTAGGGGGTTTCTGCTGTGTCAAGCACCATCCTTGCTCTCACTATGGGTCAGTGAAAGTGTAGGTGTTCCTCTACAGCGAGCAAAATCAACATGGTACCGCCTGACTGCTACCAAAATCACCCAGTCACTAAAGTTGTATTTCAGATATCAATTAAAAGAGGATTTTCAAAATTGTTACTAATGAATCATAAAAGATTTTCCAAATCTAAATGATTCTAAAGTTCATCAAGTCCAACCATTAACCCAGCACTGTCATGGCCAAGATATTGCATTGCCTAGGAAATGAGGTTCTGGGACAGGTAGGAAGAGAAGCAGGCAGCTTTCTGACCCTGCCACAGGCTCACCAACCTGCTCATGCTGAGGTCAGCTAAGCACACAACAGAGCCAAAGCTCCCCAGAAGTACTGTGTTGGTGGTCACCACTCCATGGCTCATTTCAAACAACAAATCTCTCAACGGGTAAGTGAGCAAATAGGAAATAATGAGTTAGTGAAGTTTCTGCTTGAGTTTGCAAAATGGTTGGTGCTGAGGTAGACAACTGAGGTGGGATCTCTGACATCTAATAGAGGTACTTGGCAATTCCCTTCTTTTCAGGGCATTCGTGATGGGGTCTCCCTTATCCCCTACTGCCCATACTGGAAAACTCACAGAAATTAAATATTATTAAGACTTCTACCTCTGTCAAAACTGGTAGAAATTAATTGGCAGCCTTGCAAACATTACAGAAACTGATAGACAGAGACACCTACACACTGCTTGGCATAGCACAGAACTGGTTTCCTGAGAAAAACTTGGCTAAAAATGAAAATGGTCAGACCCTGAGTGGGTCAGGAAGTGGATGTGAGCTTGCTGGTAGCAGGCAGGCAGAGTCCTTGTGGAGGCAGATAGCTCCCCAGAAATGCAATGAGCAACGTGAAAGAGAAGGATTTGGTTTAGAGCAAAATGCTAAACCATGCACAAAGGTTTAGGAGGACAATTATTCCCAAGACTAACCTCAATCAGCAGTTTCACAGAGTAGCTTTGACCTCGCAGTCAGCAAGTCATGGGCTCAAGTCCCACGCCTGCACCCAAAGGTCCAAACTAAAGCTGAAGCAGTTAATTTTCCATGCACAGTTATCATTGTAAAGCCAGGATACAACAAAAGACCCTCTAAGAAAGTCCTCCACAAGTCAGACCTGACTTTTTGCTGATATGACAAAGTGCAGCATGCCACAGGAACTATTTGACATCGGATTTTTCACAAAAGCTTGCAGACATTTCTTTTTTTTTTTTTTTTTTTTTTCCAGCTAAGAATCACCAAGAGCTTCCACAAAGGACTCTTGAGGGTAAAAGATGGCAAAGCTGAACGTTCATCACCAGTAGATCAGGAAGCAGATGGAAAAACCACAGAAGGAGGTTGCACTGAGTTTGCTGTTTCTTTAAGTTGCTGATGGATTCACACATGATGCAACTAGACACGACACAGCACTTGCATCTTCCTGCATCAGTGATTCTGCAGACATAGATCTTCCCACCCTCCTCTTCCCCCTTCCAAGGCCCAGACATATTTTTTTGTCTGCAACTGGATACAATCACATTCTGCATACAAGCCCAGCAAAACAAAACATCCCATTTTCAGTTCACAGAGCTGCCATGGTAGGAATAAATATTATGTTGTTTGTTGGGGGTTTTCTTTCTGGTTGCTGCTGTTTTGTTTTCCAAAAGCATTGTTCTGCACAGCAGTCTGATAAAATGTATTCTTCCTGATTCAAGACTTTGCAGCTAGCTGCATAGTGGTTGAGTTCTCGGAGAATAATCCAACCCTCCCAAGCCAACCCCCAAACTTCTCCAAAATCTTGATCTCTAGAGAAGTTGCTATATCAGGAAATCTAGGACACTGGGTCTTCTTCCAATTTCAGCAGGAAACCACCAAACACAAGGTCTCAGAAGTACCATCATGATTTGCAAGAAGAAGATAACATTTTTGGCTTTGCCTCTGTTTAGAGCACACCATGGCTGAGGGAAGGTATCTGGACACAGACTAACCCACTCCAAACTAACAAGTTTCAACTTACGTAAGTTGGGAGACACAGCAGCCCCCAAGGAGTGTAGGAGAAAACACCCTGAGGTGCAGCAGCCCTACATCAACCACTGTTGTGTTTTCAGAGGCATGCTGCTTGGCATTGCTGAATCCAAGCGGTGAGCCTTTCTTGGAAGAGGAACCTGCTCAAGTTTGTGCTTTATGATCCTGATGCAGATTCACCAAGCTCAAACACCTATAAAAGAGCCTGGACTCTCTGTGCAGGGGACAGTTTCAGGAATTAGCATCTTTTTTATCTTCCTCTCTCCCTTCTCACTTCAATTGCCTGATCTGGTGGTAATTTTCCTCTCCCTGGTGCCTCCCTCCCCATCCTTCCTTTCTCTCTTCCCACTCCGCCAGCCAATGACAAAAATAGAGATGAGAAAAAGACACAAATGCATAAAAGAAGGGATTTTTCCATCTTTTAACGCAGAGGGGGATTAGTTTGCACACTGTCTCACTGTAAAAGCATCCCAGCTTAGGCAGGTGAGATTTGAGGGGTGGATGTGTGATGCATCAAGCCAAGCCTACCCCTTGACCTCCAGCTCCCTGCCTGCATTGCCTTCAGCTTTATTGAAGGCACTGGGCGTGAAATGGTACCAGAGATGACGCTCTGTGCTTTCTAAGCAGCCTTTGTGCAGAAGGAGCAGTTGTGTCAAACCCTGCATGCTTACCTTTAGCTGGTGTGCCTGGGGAGGAGTGGTTCCCTGGTTTTGCATCACTAATAGAAAGAAAATGCTTCTGTGCAGACACTGGTTCGGCAGCTCAGCAAACACGATGCTGCCATACTCCAAGGTTAGAATCCATTTAAAGAAACCCAAGTTACTGACGACTTAAGAACTAAGGGAAAAACATAATCCATGCTTACCTTGGAATTTGGCTGGTTGGACTTGCAGGTTTCTGTTTCCCCAGCAGGAACTGCTTCACTGGGCTTTTTGTGGCTAGAGAAGGAAAAGAAAACTGTTTTAAGACCTAACCAAAAGCTGAAATCACATCAACATTATGTTGATTATATCAACACACACAGCTTTAAAAAGCTCTGTTTTGTTCCAGGGTTTATTTTGATTTTTGTGTGGTGTTGCAGCTGATCAGATTAAACTTTGGGGGGGGAAAAAAAAAAAAATTCATCATAGGTCTATCTTCAGTTTTGTTGACAACATTAGTGGTTGGCTCTCCAGTCAGTTCACATGTCGTGTCTCAACTCCCAGCCCCTTTCTTCCTGTCCCAGCTTAGGGCCATGATCTACCTGGGACTGGAGAACAGAAATTACACTTATTCCTGTGCTGCATGAAGAGAAGCATGGACAGCAGGGCAAGGGTGGGGATTCTGCCCCTTTACTCTGCTCTCCTCAGACCCCACCTGGAGTCCTGTATGCAGTTCTGGAGTCCCCAGCACAGGAAGGACATGGAACTATTGGAGCAGGTCCAGAGGAGGCCACCAAGATGCTGAGAGGGCTGCAACAGCTGTGCTGTGAGGACAGGCTGAGAGAGTTGGGGCTCTGCAGCCTGCAGAACAGAAGACCTCCAGGAGACCCTGGAGTGGCCTTCCAGGACCTGAAGGGGGCTCCAGGAAGGTTGGGAAGGGACTATTGACAAGGTCTTGTAATGAGAGAACGAAGAGGAATGGGTTTGAAGTGGCAGAGGGGAGACTGAAACTGGATGTTAGGAGGAAGTTGTTTGCAGTGAGGGTGGTGAGACACTGGCACAGGTTGCCCAGGGAGGTTGTGGAGTACAGAGGCACAGAATGTGATCAAAGATCACGTTCTGTGCTTCTGTGTTTCACAACCCCCCTGGAGGTGTTCAGGACCAGGCTGGATGAGGTCTTGAGCAACCTGTTCTAGTGGGAGGTGTCCCTTCCTATGGCACAGGGCGGGTTGGAACTGGTTGAGCTTTTGAGGTCCCTTCCAACCTAAAACATTCTCTGATTCTATGATTCCTTTTCAAGAACAAGAGTCAAGATAGTGCACACTGACTGGAAGCTTAGAGGGAGACTCTACTTACAGGTGCACATATGCAAAAGTCAGTCGGGTAGAATGGATACATCCACAAGCTAGGCCAAGTCTATGAGAGTAAAACCTTCCAGAATCCTCCACCCCTTCCACTCTCGGCAGGCCTGAGAGTAGGCCCGAACTGCCACCCCCATCTTAGGCTGACAAGGTCTCAGTAGACTGCATGATGCAGCTCAAAATCCCCTGCTAGTTAGAAGCCATCTCCCCACACAGACCAGGAGATGTAAGTAGGGACTCACTCTGTCTGGAGAAAAGAAGTAAAGGGAGGAAAGGCAGGGAGGAGAAGAGAGCGCGGCTCAGAGGGCGGCAGCAGCTCTGCTCTGAGGACAGGCTGAGAGAGTTGGGGCTCTGCAGCCTGCAGAACAGAAGGCTTCTGNTAGTGGGAGGTGTCACAGCCTGTGGCACAGGGGGTTGGAACTGGCTGAGCTTTGAGGTCCCTTCCAATCTTACCATTCTGTGATTCTATGATACCAGCTAGCCACTGCCTTAAAAGCTGTGATACAGGAAGAAGGAATAGAACAACTTACAATATTCTGGGACAACTATGTGCATGCCCTAGGACAGGGTTTTGCCTTCCTCATCATTTGAAATTGAAATGGGTTCCAGAACTGCTCTGGTACATCCCATTACATCTCACCTAAGTCTATCACTAAACTCAGGTGGGTTTTTTTTTTTTTTTTTTTTTTTTCCCTCACTTATGCTGTGGTAAAACCGTGTGCACCCCACGTTTGGGGCAAGCAACAAACCTACGTCATGTGTTTTCACTTTCTCTATTTCCTTGCCTCCACATGTTAGAAATGTGCAGCNTTCTTCCAGTATCTGAAGGGGGCTCCAGGAAGGCTGGGGAGGGACTATTGACAAGGTCTTGTAATGAGAAAACGAAGAGGAATGGGTTTGAAGTGGCAGAGGGGAGACTAAAACTGGATGTTAGGAGGACGTTGTTCGCAGTGAGGGTGGTGAGACACTGGCACAGGTTGCCCAGGGAGGGCCCAGAAGCTGTGCTCCACAACGTCCCCGGAGGTGCTCAGGACC
>VWZE01017216.1:386976-415243 GCA_013396675.1 Eubucco bourcierii | reverse complement strand
AAAAGGAGAAAAGAAAATAAATTTTTAAAAGATGTAAAGCCCATAACCAAAAAACACAGCTCGAGAGGGTAAGGAGGAAATTCCACAACCCACTCCCATGGTTAGAGCCACACAATGGGAGCCACGCGCGCCTGCCGCCCATTCAATCTCTGCCTTCCATCTCTATATCTCTATACACATGCCCCACAAAGGCATATTTTCTGCGGTAAGCCTATGGATTACTGGCTCAGGCCCTTGCAGGGGAAAAGAAAAAAAAAAAAAAGAAAAAAAAAAAAAGAGAGAGAGAGAAAGAAAAAAAAAATTTAAAAAAAAAAATTGTTGCCAAGGCAACGAGCCAGGGGTTGCTATGGCATCTTGGAGCCGAGCAGCTGGGCCAATCCCCGCTCCCCACGAGCTGGGAAGGCGCAAAGCCTCTAAATTTAATGTCAGTGTGGAGAGGAAGGGAAGCTGTTGAGGCATGCATGATGCTGAGCGTGCGCTTGCTAAATGCGGACAACATGGCCCCCATGATTAGGACCAGCACACTAATGAATATTCATTGGGCTGATTAAAGCAAAGTCAATTAACTACTTGACTGCTTGATTTTTTGCCGGATTTTAGTCGTCTCTTTTAACCATTTTGCCACTGGGGATGCTCTTGTTCTCCCCTTCATCTCCCTCTTTCCTCCTCTGTATTTCCTCGTGCTGGCAATTAAGGTTTAGATTATTTTTTTCTCTTATCTCTATGCTTGCTTTTTTTTTTTTCCCCCTCCCCTGACAATAACCCACCCTACTCAGATTTTACAGCTCAGTTTGTATCACCAGTAAATCATGTTCTCCTAGGGTCACTTTCTTCCACCACAGTTGTAGGTAAGCCAGAAGGTCACAGATTCCCATCAAGTTTTTACATCTCATGTACGATTTAATTCCAAACCCACAGTTCAGCAATAACACTGATTTCCTCCTTCACGGTGGGATTCTCCCCCATCCCCACAGCTCTTTGTTTTATAACACAGGGAGTTGCTGTGAGCTAGGTCAAGGGCTGTGGAAGAGATTTTTTTTTTTTCCCCCCCCTTTTGATTTGTGCTATCAGGATTCCTTCAGATGGATAGCTCAGACCGCATGTTCTGGGAAACCTAAAGGGGTCTTAAAATAAAGCAACAATTCATTAAAGCTGGGATTCAATTTAGAGAGAGATCCTTCTACCAGCTCAGGAGTGATACAATAAGTTGGCAAAGAGGACTCCATATTTCATAGAGATCATTTTTCAGGAGGTGCCTGCACACTAAAGCTTGAGATTCCATTAAAAATAAATGAAAAACTGTTGACTAAAACAGTAACAACAACAACAAAAATCCACATTTGTAAATTCAGCCCTTGCAGCCTAACCTGGGAAAATATTTCTGTTTTCATCACCTTCTCTGCCTTGTTTGGAAAACTCTCTCCCAGCTTCTTGTACTACATATACAGAAGTGTGTCAGGGAAAGATGCATTTACATGATAGTTGTGACTCTGCTGAAGGAGAGTTATTAATAGGTGTAGGTAAGGTGTCTGATGGGGAGCAAAACCTGAGTGGGATCACCGAGCACTTGGGCTCCTGTCTGTGTCAGCAACTGAAATAAAAACCTGCAGGGAAAGATAGAGACTACAGAGTGGTAAGGACAACAGCAACTTCCAATATTCTCTGTGTAGCTCAGCTACTTGCAAGCAAAAAAAACCCCAACAAAACAAAACAAAACAAAAAAACAAAAAAGAGGGGCAAAAAGTAATGGAAGAGGAACAAAGCCAGACCAGAGCACAACCGAGGGGGGAAGCTTGCATCAATTTTAACTGCAAAGTAAAAAAAAAAATTAACCAATTTGCATTCTATAAGCCTCATGGACTTAGAAGCTTCTCTATTATTTTGCTGGCTGATGTATATATTCACATGGGTTTATATATATAAATACTTACAAAAATAACTAACTGCTTTGCAACATGCCACTAAATTGTGGGAAGCAGGGAATTACACAGCTTTCTTCTGCTCTACAAGCCAGTTCTCTGCAAGCTCACTGCGTGTTCATCATCCCTCTATTTAGGCCACAGTCCCAAGTTTTAATCTTTTCATTTGCACCCAAAAATCCCACCCCTGTTTGGACTCTCCAAGGCGTTGGGCTTCCACCCGGCGCTGGCTAAGGCAGGAGGAAGGCTGAGCTGGCAGGCAGGATTTGGTGCGCGCGTTCCCGACTCATCTTTTTCGGGGCTTTACATTTTCTGCCATCAAAATCAGAAATCTGCATAGCAACACTAAGCTCCATGGGGTGACACGTGTCACCTCCCCAAATCTAAAGGAAAACCCCAGCAGATAATTGTCTATTTACAAATTAAAAGCCCAACGAAAGGAGAAAGGAAGAGGAGCATGCTAAGCTGCCACGTTCAGTTAAAAAAAACCCCACAGTATTTTGGGGGTTCTTCTCAAAAAACAAAAACAAACAAACAAACAAAAAAACCCAAAAACCCCAACATTTTTCATCTATGTGCTGTGGAAATCTCATCACAGGGGGCAATGTGCAAACGTGGATGTACACAAAGAGAAGGAGAATAATTCTGTTGCCACAAAATATTTAGAGAGCCGCATTCGAATTCTAACTGGGTCACGAACGAAATGCAGTCAGCAACCTACAGCAGGGGAAAAAAAAAGGAGGAAAAGAAGACAAAACCCCACCCCAGAGCTGTGCCACTCAGCAGTCTGCAGCTCCTGGTCATGAGAGGCCACAGCATTAGCCAGGCAGGGTGTTGCAGGTCAGGATTAAGACGCATTAACCAATTCATATGGAGGAAGCCTGCCCAGCACCTGCCCACAATTTGACAATTCCCTTCGTCTCCCTTCCACATGGATCAAATCCTCCTCAACTTGGAGAAGCATTTTTTAAATTTTTTTTTTAAATATATAATGTCATTCTGGGTTAAATTTGCATCCCTGAACTGTGAAAAGCATTTTAGCTCCAAACCTACATAAGAGTGAGAACTAGATGGTTGTTGTGCTTGTGTTGGGAAGGATGCTGAGATCAAAACCCGTTCAGAGATGTGGATGTGTGCGCATAGACACACGCAGAGAAACGACAGCACACAGCATCCATCCGGGTTCTAAGCTATGGGGCAAATTCCATAAGCTATTAAACCCCCCCAAACATGCAACCCCAGCATCTCCAGCTGCACAATGGAAGACATTCTGACCACAAAGCCATTGAGGGGAGCAGTAAACTCAGGGTTAAGTCTCTGGATTCCTGGTTGATACTCTCAGCCTTTCATCATGTCTCTATGAATTTTTATTCCTGCACTCAGGGGTAAATTAAGGCTGATGGTGTCAATACAGACTTTTGGAGCCCTATTTCAATATTACTTATGTTTCACCTGTTTAATTCATAGCCTTTAAGTTTGATTCTTCCCCCAGCTCCCCTCCCCAAACAATTTATGAGGAGGGTTCAGGGTTTTCTAATCCTCTCTTGAAATGCCCTCTTTTCCAGGAGACTATTTCTCACTAAACTCCCCCCTGCCTCCACCCCTACCCCAAACCATCCTGTGCACATTGTGCCAAGGCAGGAGCCATTTTTCCCAGGCAGAATAAATTCCTCATAGTTCAATTCTGGCAGGATGACAGTTGATCAGACTTGTCTTGAGCACCCCAAACCTGTGGAGAACCTCAACTTTTGCATCTATCTGAAAACAAACAAACCAACCCCAAACCACAACTGTGCTGGTTTAAGGCTAATTGGAATATTTTAATAGAGAAAATTATATTATAGGCTGTGAAAAGGAAAGAAAGGTGATGTCTGCTTCACTCATAGGCTTGCTGAGATGTTTAAGTACTCAAAACATAGATAACTCAGTCTCTCAGGCACAGCATCTTGGGCTGTCTAGCAGCTTCTTGCCTTCTCCTCTCTGCTGAGTAACCTCACTAACCACTTTTCTTCTAACCTCCCTGGCCAATCCTCAAAATTCACCTTGTGCATAAGGCAAACCTTGGGGTAAGGTATAGGGATGAGGAGAAGGTGGAAGAGTGGTTGGGAGGCCCTCCTGGGGTCTCTGATTTCTGGGAGGAGAGTTGTGTTTCTGTGTTACCTTTAACTTGTATATTTCTGTAAATATTCGTGTCTATTTTGTCTATCTCTGCTTGTACATTGTGCTGAGCTGTAAACAGAGCTTCAGTCCTTAACTTCCAGCTGGCTGAGTTCTAGTCTGGGTCATTTTATGACGTGGGGGGGAGGGGGCAGGGAACTCCCAAACCATTGTAACAACAAGCAACCAAAAAAACAAAACAACAAAAAAAAATAATAAACCCTCCCAAAAATCCTGCCTGATGCATTTGAGATTAAAAAGCTGATGCCTGGGATGAAAGCAAGCCAGGTTTGCAGTGGTTAGCCGTGCTAAGCACCCAGAAGAGTTCTCTGCGGTGGGATAGATGTGACTGCTGGAATGCCAGGGGGGGCAGTAGACGCCGCGTCCCTTCCTCCCCGCACGCACACACATGGTATTTCTAATAGGAGCTCTTCTCCTCTCCCTCTCNNTCCTCATCAGCCCCCATCCCTGCTCCCTCTATCTCCTCCTTCCTTCCAAAGCCCTGTTAGTGGTCACGGTAGCCCCAGCACCAAGTTTTGAGGGTGTGGATATTCGAAGCAGATTGGTTAAAACAAAAAGGAGGGAAAAATTATTTCTCCACTTACTACCAGCACTTAAATAACACAGTAATTAACTGGCTCCTCTAATAATTTGGTGCCTAAAATCAATTTTTCATAGTGATGGGCTACATTATTAATACCCATCTTACTTGCTGCTGGCTTATCAGGAACTTTACAAACAAGTTCACTATCACTTCCTCAGCTTTACAGAGTGGAAGGATCAGCAGAGGGAAGGGAAAGGCTCAGTCAGAACTCCCCAGCAGGCTGGGAGCATAGCCTGAAATAAATTAGGTCTCCTGGGTTCCAGTCCAGTGCTCTACCCATTAGTCTCTGACTAAGAAACAAATGCTGAGGCCAGAAAATACATAAATTGCAGCAACACTTCACTGTTCCTTGTAGTCTGTAGAATAATTACGAGATGCAGATGTAGCTAGAGATGCCTGAGGCTTTGGTGATCCCAGGGATATATTTGTAAAATCTGATTTTTCCTTCAGACCATCCTCCTGCTCTTCATGAACTATTCACTCTGCCTGAAATTTGGCCCAAACTTAGGAAGTGCTGGACACAAACATGTCTGAGCAGATCAGCTGGTTTAAGGAGTTCAGGGGAAGCATCAGGCTTTATCTAGGCCTGGAAGGATTAGGGAAATAAGTATTTAATTTCCCAGAAGAGAGCAAGCTTACTGCCAGCTTATGTGTGCCTACACATGGACACATACATGCACACATGGGAACATGTCAAAAGCTGCACCACAGCACTCAGAGCAAGGGAGAGAAATGGGTTTTATACAGCATGCAAGATAATAACAGCTCTCATGAGAAGGGGGGAAAGGGTCTGTAAATTCAGACTCTTATCTTGTAGGTCTCCCTTGCTTTGTGCTATCTGCACAGCTCATGGAGATGAGGACAGCAGTCGTGGAGTGCTGGGCATAGCAGAGCATTGAGTTCTTTCATAGGACAGGGAGATGCCAAGCAAGCACTGATCAAGGATCCTGTGGAATAAGGATCCTAGAATATCTGAATATTCTTTTTTTCTTTCCAAGAGACCAAAGCACCTTCTGCTAGGAAAATGAACACAAGAAAGCACTGTAACCAGGAAGGACCTGCTGTTGTTCCTGCAGACCAAGCAAACACTTGCATTTAAGAACAGATTTAAGGGGGAGGGGGGAGCCCAAAACTCCTGAAAAGGCCAGAAATATGAGTTAAGTTCTTAGAGTGGGGATAAATTCAGCTCTGTCACACATTGTATTTCAACAGGGTAAAAGATACCATGACTGATATCACAGCCTGTTGCAATGCAGTGTTTGTGTTATACAGCAAGAGTCAGGGGTTGGCAGCTTTAGGAGACAGACCTGCACACCGCCGAACAAGGAGCTGCCCAAAACAGCTGTATCCAGAAATCTTCTGCTGTGGATTCTGATTGTGGTGATGATTACTGGAAGAACCTCAGCTATACAAGCTGTTCCCCTGCTTAGAACATCCCTTGAGTGTCTGCAGGTCAGGTTCCCCAGTACAGAACAGACATACTGGAACATACTGGGAAGAGTTCAGTGAAAGTGCACAAGGACGATAAAGAGACCACAGCATCACACATATGAGGAAAGGCTGAGAGACTCTTTAGCCTGGAGAGGAGAAAGCTCAGGAGACATCTTGTTAATAAATACCTGCAGGGAAGGTGAAAACAGAACAGAGCCAGTGATGCCCAGTGAAAACAGAAAGGTTTTGTGTCTGAAAATAAGGAAACACTTTTGAGATGTGAAAGCAACTGAGCCCTGCCCAGAAAGGTTGTGGAGTCTCTATCCTTGGAAATACTAACAAAATATCTGGACATAGTCCTGGACAACTGGTTCTAGATGGCCCTCCTTGAGCAGGGGGTGAGACCAGATGATCTCCACAGATGTCTTCCAACCTCAGCCATTCTATGATTCTACAAAATCTGTTTTTAAAAAAAGAAATTGAAAAATAACAATGATAATTTAAAAAAAAAAATCTTCATTATGAAATTTCAGAGATTTTGATGCTCACTTTTGAAATATGGTGTCATAAAACTTTGTTGTTGTTGTTGTTGCTGTTGCTTTGTTTTGTTTTCACAAAAGCAATGAGTAACTTTCTGAATCTGCAGGACTTCTACTATGAGAGCTATTGACAGTTCCTCACCATAATAGCACTGATGACTGCAAGAAACCTGAGCAGCCAGATCACCCAGGGACAATTTCACTTCTAAACACTGAGGATCAAGCCTACAGCAAAGATTCCTGTGCACACCTAGACTTCCTTACCAACAGGATAGCCTCTTTGCCTTGGGTAGGTACATCATTATAGAAGGGATCCAGAAAGAACTCACCCATGACAAAGACATGAAATATCACATCAATGTTTAGAAGGGTTCCAAAGCTGAACCTGGGGATTGGAGAAGGCTTTGAGAAAACCTTTTAGTAGCCTTCCAATATCTGAAGGGTCCTACAGGAGGGTTGAGGAGGGATAATTGACAAGGTCTTGTAATGACAGGATGAGGAGTCCTGAGTTTGAACTGACAGAGGGGAGATTTAGACCATATATTAGGAGGAAGTTGTTTGCAGTAAGGGTGGTGAGACACTGGCACAGGTTGCCCAAGGAGGTTGTGGCTGCTCCCTCCCTGGAGGAGTTCAAGGCCAGGTTGGAGGAGGCCTTGAGTGACCTGAGCTAGTGGGAGGTGTCCCTGCCTATGGCAGGGGGTTGGAATTGGATGATCTTTGAGGTGCCTTCCAATATAAACCATTCTATGATTCTATGATCTTGGAGCAAGTCTTGCTCAAATGTCCTGAAAAAGGTCACTAACAGCAAGAGGACAAAGTTTACAGCCAGTAAAAAGTTATCTGAGAGTCATTCCTTCTGAGAAAGAAAAAAAACCATTACTTATCTCTAAAAGATCTCACTGTGTCTGATGACAGAATAGTAAAACAGTACGAGGAAGCAGAGCTCCAGGGAAAGAACAGATCACAGTATCACAGTATCACCAAAGTTGGAAGAGACCTCAAAGATCATTAAGTCCAACCTGATACCAGGGGTATGAAGAGGTCATGAGGCCATTTAACTGCTGGACCAGACAAAGCCACACCACACCTCCTCAGTAATCCTGATACTTGCCACATGTTGTTTGGTTATTTCAGACCTCCTGCACCACCACAGGAGCATATCTGGCAAACAAGGTCTTCATGTCAAACTTGAAATAAATAATCAATGTCCCACACCTTTTTCCTGGTGTCTGCACTTGAGAGGATTCTCAGCTGTACCTTTTGTGGCCCTCTGGATCTGACTGTGTGGTGGATGGTGTCTCTCCAGTACAGAGAGAAAGGAAACATCACATGAGAGCAGACCTGAGGCTGACTGACTCCAGACATCTGCTGGGCAGCCATCAAACATGTTGCTGTCAAGTTGGAGGCCAGTAAAGATGCAAGCACAGAAGGATTTTCTTGGTTGTCCTGCATATGTCATGCCCTTGCACATCTCTGTTCTTGTGACTGATAGCTACACTCCAGAATGATGATTTACTGTGCAGCTGAGTCAGGTTTATCTTACAAATCTATACAACTTGTGCATGGTCAGGTACTAAGAGCAGTCTCTGCCCAGAGATGGTGACAAGAGTGCTTCCCTCAGACCTGGCTGAAAAGTCCTCAACTCCAGGAGATCCTGAGTAAGAGTTTCTAAATTCCTTAATTCAGATAAAAGCAAAAAGTCTTCCTGCATGAAAAGTGACACTGGGAAAAATGTGTACTGGGAAAGGACAGGAAAAGGAACTCTATGAAATCAACCCTGAAACCAACTCCTGCTCTCTTGGGTTCAGCTGTGAGTGACACTACCTTCCTGTGCTAGCACAAACATGTTTGAAAATCAGGTTAGGGAGAGTCAGAAGCAGTGCCTCTGGTTTTAACTAAGAGCATCATCTTTATTTTAGTTCCTGGTGTATGTGTAGATGCCCAAAGCCCAGAAGACTTCATGTCCTTCTGTCTTGTCCTGACACTGGGTGCAAGAAGATGTATTTCTTTGAAGTTCTTCCAATTTGTTTTCATCCTCTGCCAGAACAGGACCAGACAATCCAGCTCAGGTCAGAGGAACACATCCAGACAGGTCTTGAAAATCTCCAGACAAGGAGACTCCACAACTACTCTGGGCAGCCTGTGCCAGGGCGCTGGGACCCTTCCAGGCAAGAAGTTGTCCTTGTGTTGAGCTGGAACCTCCTGTGCTGCAGCTTCCATCCACTGCTCCTTGTCCTATCCTAGGCAGCAGAGAGCAGAGCCTGTCCCCCCTCCTGACCCCCAGCTCTCAGATAGTTATAAACATTGATTAAATCCCCTCTCACTCTTCTCTTGTCCAGACTAAGCAGCTCCAGGTCCCTCAGCCTCTCCTCATAGGGTAGTGCTCCAGACCCCTCAGCATCCCTGCAGCACTCCACTGGACCCTCTCAACAGATCCCTGTCCATGATGTTCCTACTTGCACAAACTTTTTAGCATCACAGAAGCCCTTCTCTGTGCTCCCCCTGCCAAATGTCTGCCCTTTCACTTCACCCACTCACCCAACAACTGCTTTGTGCTGCTCAGTGCTAGGAGAGCAGGAAGCCACCTCTGTGCTGAGCCAGCCCCTTTCAACAAGTGCAACTGGGAGGCAGAAGCAGCCCATGAGTGCAGTGGTAGAAACTTGCAGTGGCCCCAGCAGAGCTGCAAGAGCTCACGTCACTTCTCCAGGAACTTGTTTGTATTCTTGGGAGAATGTTGAAAAATATCTCTGACCCCCAAACATTTACCTTTTGATCGGGGGTTTCCAATGTTGCTGTAGTGTATTAAAGCTGAGATGCTCATAAAAAAACCCTTTGTGTCAACATAGTAAATGACTCTAATTAGGCTGGTGGTGCAATGAAAATGCTTAATTCATTCTGATGAGGCAGAAGGAAGAGCTAAAATGTTTATAGACAATGGGTGAACAGGGAGATATAATGCTGAGTGCCAGCTTTAAATGCAAATTACCACAGAAATCTTTCCCTCTTCACCATCCCATTCCTCCCCCTTCCTCCCTCTCTCTCTCTCTCTCTCTGTCACCAGCACCACACTGTAATCTCCTAGTGCAGTAATTAGAAGTGAAAGGAGCCACATAGAGGGGCCTCTAAAGGCGACACTAAAGAGAATTGTAGAAAAAAACCAAATGAAAATACCTGCCTTTAATAGAAGATGGCACCATTTGCCAGAGAGCACCACCACTGCAGCACTTAGCATGGCAGCAGGATCAGAGAGGTGATCATTTGGAAGGGCATTACTGAAATGGTATGGAAATTTGGTGCATTTCCACCACCCCCCACCCTGAACTGGCTGATCACAGGGTTGGGGCCACGTTGCCTCTTGGAAGAAAGCCAGGTCAAGATCCACCAGCAGGCATTCTGGGGAAGTCAACTCTTGTGGTGTTTCTTCCTCTTGCCAGAAGTATGTGAAGACTTTGAGATCTTGGAGTGGCTTTCCAGGATCTGAAGGGGTCCTACAGGAAGGCTGGGGAAGGACTATTTATAAGGTCTTGTAATGACAGGATGAAGAGGAACAGGTTTAAACTGGAAGAGGAGAGATTGAAACTGGATGTTGGGGGAAGTTGTTTGCAGTGAGGGTGGTGAGACACTGGCACAGGTTGCCCAGGGAGGTTGTGGATGGAGGTGTTGAGCAACCTGTTCCAGTGGTTGGAACTGGATGATCTTTGAGGTCACTTTCAACCTAAACCATTCTATGATTCTGTGGAGCTGCAAGTGGATGAGAATCATAAGCTCAAAAAACCTCAGCCTAGAAGTGTTCAAGAGAGCACAAACATGGAAGCTTTGCAACCTTGTCATCAAAAACGTTCTTCATCATATCTGCAGGATCTCAGCTGGTGAACAGCCTCGAGAAGAGAAAGCTCAGGGGAAACCTCATTACCATGGACCAGTACATAAAGGGTGGGTACCAGAAGGATGAAAACTCCCTCTGAACATGATGTCCCATGGAAGAGACAAGGTGTAATGGGGTCAAGTTACTGCTGAGGACATTGCAATTGGATTCCAGTAGACAACTTTGCCCCATGAGAACAGTCAGACACTGGAATCATCTCCCATGGGAAGCAGAGGAGTCCCCTACATTGGACAGTTTTAAGACTCAACTTGACAGGTTGCTGGGCCAGCTGATTTCAACTAGGCTATTACCTAGAATCATAGAATGGTAAGGTTGGAAGGGTCCTCAAGGATCATCTGGTTCCAACCCCCTGCCATAGGCAGGGACACCTCCCACTAGTACAGGTCACTCAAGACCTCCTCCAACCTGGCCTTGAACACCTCCAGGGAGGGAGCAGCCACAACCTCCCTGGGCAACCTGTGCCAGTGTCTCACCACCCTTACTGCAGACAACTTCCTCCTAACATCCAGTCTAAATCTCCCCTCTGCCAGTTTAAACCCATACCTAGAAAGGTTGAACCAGCTGAGCCTTGGGGTCCCTTCCAACCTGGCACTCTGTGATACAACTGGTAAGAAAGAAGGTGAGAGAAAAGAAGAGGGCAAAGGATGAAGAGAAGGTAGCCACTCTTTGGTTTGCCTTTTCTTTAAATGTTCTCTTTTGAAACCTCTGGAGGAGTTTTTCCCTGGGGGTTGAAGTGAAGCAGTGTTCCTCTGCCAACGTGACAGTCTCTCATGTTTTAGGCTCTCCAGAAGCAGCACGGACACAACAGTGCACAGCAGCGTGCAGATGTGCCTCAGAGTTTCACATCTGGAGCCTGAGCTAAAATTGGGTTTTGTTTCATCTTCTGTGAGCCAAGTGCTCTCAGGCCTGCTCCAGCACTGAACAAATCCCCTTTTCCCCTCCCACACACAAATCACCCCAGTACAGCAGAAGGTCAGGAGAGGAGAGCAGAGAATCTGTCACAAATCCCACGCAAGCCAAATGAACTTCTACGGAATTCCTGTTGGAATTACATCCTGGGTTGAAATCTTTTCAATAAAAAATATTTTCTTTCCTTCTACCCTCCAGTGGTAGCTGGGCCTCAAGTTTGAGGAGAACAGGCTTGTGAGCACGTCCCAGTGCACACAAACAGGATATGGCAGCCCTGGACTTTTGCAAGAAGAATCTGACCAGGGATGGGGAAAGAGGTAGGTATCAGGTAGCATTTTTGTAAGGGTTGTGAATTTTATCATCTTTCCACTCTATCACGGTTGTGTTGTCAGTAGGCAAGGTCATGCCTACTCTGGGCACATCATTTAACACCTTGCCCATCGCTCTAGGCAAGCCTGGTGATGTGCCCTGCCCTTTTCTGCAGGTGGCCTGACCACAGCAGCTACCCTGGACTGACTTTGACCTGAAGGATTTAACACCCTACAGGAAAGCTGCAGGAGGTTGAGGTGTGCTGCTGGAGGTCAGTGGTCAGACCCTGCTGCCAGATCACTTTATGTTACCAACTTCCAATCAGGCTTTAAATATTGTTATTTGCTAAGAGTACAAAGATGGTATTTTCCCCTTCTCTAAAGGCCACCATGCAGGAGGTCTTGTTACATCCCAGGGCCTGGTCTGGGCAGACTCACATACCTGCAGGACAGTTTTTTACAGAGGTGATGCCACATTCATGTGTTCACAGAATCCCAGCATGGAGAGGGTTGGAAGGGACTTCTGGAGATCACCACCCAGTCCAACCCCCCAGCTAAACAGGGTTACCCACAGCCGGTTGCCCAGGATCACAATGTCCAGGTAGGGTTTGAAAGATAATCAGGTAGCATTTCAGTGGGGATTATGAATGTTATTGGCAGCTAAGGACTGTTGCACGAGTACAACTGGGCACCCTCCTCATCTGTGTAACCAGGGCCAGAGAAGCCCGAGACAAAGCTGGACTCAGGGACAGGCACAGCTTGCTTGTGCCTGTGATTCGTTCCCCAGGCTCAGCTCATTCATAAAAGATCTCCATCTGACCCTCAAAGTCCCAATGTGGAGGTGACACTGGGGTCTCCTCCAGGCTGCCCCTGGGCACAGCGCAGCATGCCAGCGGCTCCCCTCTCCCCCAGCCACGAGCTGGAGCATCCCTGCGTCTCTTTCTCTCTCTCCCTCTCTGTGTTTGCTCAGTGAGACAGAAGCAATACCAGTTTGCAGCACAATAAACCATGTAAAGGAAGCATCAATTAACTGGAATACATGGATATAGTATTTAATTAACTATAGGCTCACAGTTACCGTATGATGTCATGGAAACCTCGAATCTCCTGGGTGCTGCCTCACACATGCCAACTGGGAATTGGAGCCATCACAAATCCCATGTAAAGTTTGAATCCTGACATCTTTAATTACAAAAAAAAAAAAAGAGAGAGAGAGAAAGAAAAAAGAAGAAGAATTCTGCCTCTCTTAAGTACCTTTTAATTGACATAAATGTGTGCACACTCCTGGTATGGCAGGAGCCCAGGCTGTGATGGTTCTTGCAGATTGGAGGCCAGTGACATTACTCACCCATTCAAGGCCACTGTCATTAACCATGGTTTTGTGTTAAGGAAGTAGAAGAATGAGCCCACAAGGCTTTAAAGACATAAAAAGAGGGCAAAACCATAGTGGATGGGTTTTCAAGGATGCCAGATAATAAGTTGCATTTACACCACCTTTAGTGGAAGGGTTTCAAAGCACTTTGCAAAGCAAAACCACAAACATTTGAGCCTGACTTCCTGATGTCTAATTCAGTATGAAAGCATCATTTCAGGCTCTAATTTTTGTTAAGCACCTCTAAAGAGGCAACCTGCCTTTGTTTGAATGCTGAATCACATAGCCTTGTCCATTTCAAAAGTGTTCTTTTGCAGATTTACAGCTAAGGGAACTGAGGCAAAGGGAGGTTGGAGTGACTGGTCTGAAATTCAATGATTGCCGAGTGACAGAGCAGGAACAGAGCTGGGACAATCCAACACATCTATGTGCTGACCGTTCAGAGCCAAGAGAGACCCTCACAGCACTGTTGGCAATGAACATCTTCTGACCCCCCCAGGATGTTCCTGCTCACACCACTTTTGCTGGGGCTTCCCACACTCCAGCAACACAAATTTTGCTCCCTGAATAATTGCTCAGTAACAAAAAGGTTTGGTTTCACAGAATCACAGAATGACAAAGGTTGGAAGAGATCCCTGGAGATCAAGTCCAACCCTCTTGCTGGAGCAGGTTCTCCCAGAGTGGGTGGCACAGGATGGAATCCAGGCAGTTTCTCACTTACCAGGCTCCTGTAGGATGTAGTGAAGTCAAATCTTTGCAGCCCACAAACAAATACCACCAGTCAACAGCTTTTCACTTGAACTTAAAGAAGAATTTCTTTGCTGGAACCTTGGGACAGACTGCCCAGAAACATTATGGAGTCTCCTTCTCTGGAGAGATTCCAAACCCACCTGGGCATTGTGACCAGGAAATGGCGACTGGGAAATCTGCTGTAGCAGGAAGCTTGGATTAGGTGATCCTCAGAGCTCCCTTCCAACCTCCCACCACGCTAGGATTCTGTGATCAACCACAAACACCACTCTGGCATTAGCACTTTCACTCTATAGACTGCAAGATCTTTGCTGCCTGACACTAATTTTGCCCCAACAGCTTTAAATTAACAGGCAAAGCCCTGTATTTAAAAACCATTAGGCTGAAACTTCCTGTGCTTCTTCCTTCAGTGCTTTGACAGTGGAGAATGAGACTTAAACACAGCCAGACAGGTAAGCAGAGGATTATTTTCTGTGAATGAAGCTGCATGTTCATTCTAAGTATCCATTGTCTCTGTTTATGTTTGAATTAGTTTATGGATTGCTCTTGACAGAGCTGCAGCGCCCTCCCTTAAGGGCGTTGCTGATATATTACCTTTGAAAGGGAATCACAATTTATTCCTCCAAACACAGAGCTAAAGATAGATGTGCACCAGAATATTTTGAAATATTGCATCCCATATAAAAATGAAATAGATGGGGGGGAGGGTGGGGGGAAGCTAAATTATGCTGCTATAATTACTTAGAGTTCAGGTGGCGTCGTAAATAATCTATTCACAACTCACTCCCTGTTTTTTATGCCACCAGAGCAATGTAATTAACATGGAATAGATGGGAACTAGGCAAGGCAGATGCCTGATACACCCACATCAAACAATACCAAGTATAAAAACACACAAACATAGAATGGGAAGGTTGGAAGGGACCTCAAGGATCATCCAGTTCCAACCCCCTGCCATAAGCAGGGACACCTCCCACTAGCACAGGTCACTCAAGGCCTCCTCCAACCTGGCCTTGAACACCTCCAGGGAGGGAGCAGCCATAACCTCCCTGGGCAACCTGTGCCAGTGTCTCACCACCCTCACTGCAAACAACTTCATACTAACATCCAGTCTAAGTCTCCCCTCTACCAGTTTAAACCCATTGCCCCTTGTCCTGGCATTCCAAGCCCTTGTCAATAGTGCCTTCCCAGCCTTCCTCTAGCCCCTTTCAGGTCCTGGAAGGCTACTTTAAGGTCTCCTGGAAGCCTTCTCTTCTGCAGGCTGCAGAGCCCCAACTCTCTCAGCCTGTCCTCATAGGAGAGCTGTTGCAGCCCTCTGAGCATCTGCCACATACTATGGTATCTGTGAAAAATCATGTGGAAATGGTAAAAAAAGGTGGGGAGGGGGAGAAGGAAAAAAGGGCAATGATTTCACAGTTTTGAGGCCCCAACCCTGCTATCAGCACCAGCACCTCTCTGGAACAGTCAGAGTTAAATTTATGGGCATGCTGCAGTGTTTACAGAGGCATTGATTGGTTTGCACTGGCTGCATTCATGCCACCTATGAGATTGTTTCTGTGCTGCTCTAAAACTGGCTCCGTGGCTGGTTGAGGTGGAATTGTTATCAGGGATAAGAAGTTGTCAGCTACAGCCTGGGACCTGCAAGTCATCAGCCAGCACTGTAAATACAGGAATTCAAATATCCAGATTCACAGAGTTGTAGAATCACAGAAGAGTTTAGGTTGGGAGGGACCTCAGAGATCATCTACACCAACCTCCCTGACACAGGCAAGGACACCTCTCAATGAGACCTGGTTGCTCAGAGCCTCATCCATCTTGGCCCCAAACACCCCCAAGGGAGGAGACATCCACAACCTTCTCAGGCAATCTGTCCCAGTGTCTCACTGCACTCAGGTGTCAGGTAAAACCAAACCAAAAAGATTAAGGAAATCAAATTACAAAGAGAAAAAACCACCACCACCCTGAACACCTCAAACATCAAAAAATGTTAATGCAGTAGCTAAATTTGTAAGAAAATGTTTGCTATTCTACCTCAAAATCACCAGGTTTACTCAGTCAGGTCTTGTCTCCAAGCATCTCTACTCAGAGGGTAGGAAGTATAAATAAAGCTGAGCACTGGAGGAAAGTTTCTGAAGCAGTGAAGGTGCCTTTCAGAGGCTCAAAGCAGGAATGAGATAAGCAGGTGGCAAACTTCTCATTAAAGAAATAGAAAGGTTAGAGGAATAGATTTTTGAGGAGGGTTTGTTTGGGGTATGATAAGGTGAGGGACTGGGAAAATAATCTGCTCCCCTCCAAGGTGTCCTTAAGTTTCAGTTGCTTGAATCATGACAATATTTTTAGGGTCTTTGAAAAACAATTGGATGGGTGTTACTCCAGCTCTGACTCACTCCTTTCGTTCCCATAACATTTTGCTGGTTGTCATTTGCCTATATATATATATATAATTTGTTTTATTCCCCACCCCCTATTTTACCTCTGTAGCAGGGAAAGCAAAAGGAATAGTGCTGGGGGGGTGGGGGAAGGGATGTGTGTGCAAACTCCAATTATTCCTCCCAAACTGAAGGTGAGAAAATGTCTGAGAAGTATTTCTCCCTCACATCTTCATCTTTTCACTGCTATAACCACTACATGAAGATAGCTTATTGCATGCTTCAGCACTGAGAAAAGACCAAACACAACAGACCAGCAGAGAAGTTCTCTGTGTTTACTCTTTTACTGCTTTCTTGGTCAAAAGGATCTTTCCTCCAGGCCTGAGCTCTCCACTACTACTAAAGCCTTCCCTCCAAGCTTAATTGTATCCTCTGGATTGAAGCAGGATTGAGCCCCAAAGGACACATCCTTTGAAGGGCTGCAGCTCAGCCTCCAGGAGCACCAACTTCAGCCTGGGATTTGAATAGGTTTAGAATCATAGAATTGTTTAGATTGAACAATACCTTTAAGATCAAGTCCAGCACAGCCAAGCCCACCACATTTACATAGAAGATGGTGAAGATGTTTGAGGAAGCTGGGAAAAAACTCATCATTCAGATCCAAAACAAGCCCTAAAAGACACATCCTGCAAAGGGTTGCAGCTCAGCCTCCTGCAGCACCAACTTCAGCCTAGGATTTGAACACACAATTTAGGAACCTAGACCAACTGCAGTTTAGAAAGACCTTTAAGAGCATCAAGTCCAACCAGTAACCCAGCACAGCCAAATCCACCACGTTGACATGGAAGACGGAGAAGACGCTCACACAAGTTGGACAAAAGAAATCATCATTCTCAGCCAAATCCCAACTTCCTTTCTCCTGCAGTCAAACTGAGGGTACAAACAATGTCCTCAAAGAGTTTTGGCCCAGTGCTGAGTTTGTTTTTGGCCTGTCTCATCACCTGGCAGCAGAGGTGTGAGCAAGTTGGCTGGCTGCCGGGGAGAAGATTCAGGGGGTTAGACGCAGAGCGGAGGGAAGCGCTGTGTCTTTTATTAAACAGCATCTGCCCTTCTTCTGGATGTATNTTTTTTTTTCCCCCCAAGTAAAGAATATTTAATGTCATATAAAAAGAAAAATGGTGCCTTAAATTATTTGTGGCATGTCCTCTGTGCTGCGGAGGAACAAAGCTCACTCTCCCAATGTGCTGCCACCAGGGTTCAGGAGCAGTGGTGACAGTCAGGAAAGAATTTATGGTCCCTAAGGAGAGATCTGCTAGGGTCCTGCAGAACAAGATAAAATATTTGAAGGTTATGTGGTTTGGTTTTTTTCCTCCTTCTTCTTCTTCTCTAGAGAGGTAGCAGAGATGAAAGATGTAAATCCATTTCCTAGGGACCAAGATCCCACCAAAACACCTTCCCTCCATCCTGGAAAACAGGTCTGGCTTTGCAGAGGGAAGTTAAACATTGGAGTTTCTTTCCATGTTGCTCTTTTCTCTATTCCCAAGGAATTTTGCAGCATGAAGAGGAATTCTTAAAAGGCTAAACACTGGAAAAAGCAGAGTGAATTCCCTTCCCCTTGGGCCTTCATGAGAGCTTTGGAGCACCCTTCATGATTAACATGACTCATGAACACCTGCAGAGGGCTCCATCCAGGTGTCACCAGGGAAACTTCCCAGCCTCAGGGTTTTAAATTGCCTTTTGCTTGCTGTTCTCTTGGGGACAGGCTGAGCTCAGGACTCAGTGATCACAACTGGAGTGCAATGAAGAGGGTTTGGGTTATTTCTCCAGGACCTGTTCTCAAGGAGCAGACCCCTCACAAGCTGTTGTTCCCAAGCCCTGCACCAAAAAGGTTTACAGCAAAAAGAGAACTGTTATGTTTCCAGGGTTGGAGCAGCCTCACACTTGCTGAGCAACTGCATCACCATTTTAGTTCTGCACCCAATGAGACAACCTCTTCCAAACCTGTCCAGATTGTACCTCCAGACAGAGGAGCATCACAGGCTAAAATCCTGCACCCTCAAACACCCATCTACAGCACACGCCATTGAAGACCAAGGCAGAGCCATTCAGGAGCAGTGTTCTGCCCTGTATGGGTGCCTTCTGTCTTCCAGTAGCTCTCCAGCCACCTCAGTGTGGTGCTGGGCTAGAGCCAAAGAGCTCTGCCAAGAGTTGCAGCAGATGTGTGCATCAGCTTTAACTCTGAGCCTTATGAACACAGCCATGCAGCTGAGGGTCTAGAACCAGCTTTGCCCAAGCAACTCAGAGCATTTGGGATAGAAAGAAACAACACAAAAAGCCCAAACAGAACAGATAGTTGCTCAGGTCAGTACCTACTTGTGCACAGGCCACCATCACTTCAGCACCTTCAAAGGGAAGAGCAGAATGTGATCACAGGCAGAAGTCAGCTTGATCCAAATCCCCCAAAAGGAGCAACAGTTTCTCTGTTAGGCTCAGTGGTGCTTTGGATCTGCCTTACTACTCTTGTGTGACCATGATCTTCAGCATCATCCTTCCATTTGCAAAGATTTGTTCTCTTTTGTCAGCCAGAACTGCCCAGACCACTTCAAACAGGTAAACTGAGTTATGTGAAGTGTTGTTGCTGCCTCAGAGTCTACTATCATTTATCCAATGACTTCAACAGAACCACACTGAGTTGCCTTTAGCAGTCAGCAAGATTCAAAAGTGATCACCTCAGAGGCAACCTCTGTCTGATGTAAAGCATCAAAAGTTCATTTGCTGCAGTGATGGTACAGTAATTAACACTGGCCACAAGTCACTGTCATTTTGAACACAACCTGTGACAAGCCTTCAGTGCTAGGTTCTTGAATCCCACTTAGCTTTAATATGCAACAAGATAATAAACAGGGAGTTGATTGCTGGCACCAGTGCTGCTCACATCTACCCACCAAGGCTCCCTGTTGCAACCTGTGCTGAGAATTACCTCAGGAGCAGGAGCAACAAACCCCAAAGTCAATCCCCTGCATAAACTGGAGTATTGTGTCCAGTTGTGGGCTGCCCAGTTCATGAGGGACAAGAATATACTAGAGTGTCCAAGAGGCTCTGAGGATCATGAAGAGACTGGAGCATCTGTTTGATGAGGAAAGGCTGAGAGACCTGGGGCTGTTCAGCCTGCAGAAAAGATGACTGGGAGAGAATCTCATTAATGTCTATAAAGATCTGCAGGGTGGATGCGAAGAAGGGGTCAGGTTCTTTTCAGTGGTGTCCTGTGATAGGGCAAGGGGCAATAGATATAAACTGGAACCCAGGAAAGTTCCACTTCAACACAAGGAAAAAAATAACTGTGAAGGTGACAGAGCCCTGGAGCAGGCTGCCTAGAGAGGTTGTGGCGTCTCCTTTGCTGGAGGCTTTCAAGACCCATCTGGATGCATTCCTGTGTGACCTGCCCTAGGTGATCCTGCTTCGGCAGGGGGTTCGATGATCTTCAGAGGTCATTTCCAATCCCTACTCTCCTGTGATTCTATGAGAGGTTAAAAGCTATAGGTGTGTTTGCTGACCACCCAGAACAAGCACAGCAGCTGAAGAGCATCTTTGGCCTCATCCCACTTAAACTCCAACAGCCCCTTTTTTTTTTTTTTCCCTTTTTCCCCAAACCAAATCCCTCATGGAGGGACTGATTTCTCTGAAAATTAGCAAACTGCACATCCCACTTTCTGGTGAGACTGTTTCAAAGGCGGCTGCAGTCCCACTTTCTGCTGCAGGGAAGTGGAACTAATTACACTGCAGTTTTGAATCCCCCACTGGGCCAGTTTTGCCCCCTGGGCTCCTACTCAGGCAGTCACAACCCATCGGACAGTCTCAGCTTCCAGAGCAGCAAGACACTCTGGATGGGGTGACAACAGGAGTCATAGATTTGATCTTATTATATTCATTTAGAAAGATATTTGTGGCAGGCTGACATGAATTTCAATGCAAGCCTGAGTCTCCTCACATAGCCCCTGCAGCTCCCAGAACCTGCAAGCAGAGGCAAACACACTGTGCCTTAGAAAAAAAAAAAATTAAAAATTGAAGATGTAGGTCAAAATGGAAAAATTGTTACAAGAGCCCTGCGCTATCTGAGCTCTTCACAGCTTCTCAGAGGTGTTGTGGTGGCTCAGCTTTCTTAAAAATAAGAGCTGACTACAGTGTCTGGTGATGGCTCCTGAAGATTCTCAGACACAGAACAATCTTCGTTTCACAAAGGACTCAAGTGTAAGTATTTAGGTATCTACCTCTCCAGACCAGTGAGCTTGAATAGAATCATAGAATGGGAAGGTTGGAAGGGACCTCAAGGATCATCCTGTTCCAACCCCCTGCCATAGGCAGGGTCACCTCCCATTAGTACAGGTCACTCAAGGCCTCATCCAACCTGGCCTTGAACACCTCCAGGGAGGGAGCAGCCACAACCTCCCTGGGCAACCTGTGCCAGTCTCTCACCACCCTCACTGCAAATTTCCTCCTGACATCCACTTTCAATCTCCCCTCTGCCACTTCAAAACCATTGTCCCTCATCCTGGCATTCCAAGCCCTTGTCAATAGTCCCTCCCCAGCATTCCTCTAGCCCCCTTCAGATCCTGGAAGGCTACTCTAAGGTCTCCAGGCAGCAGAGCCCCAACTCTCTCAGCCTGTCCTCATAGCAGAGCTGCTGCAGCCCTCTGAGCATCTTAGTGGCCTCTTCTGGACCCACTCCAACAGTTCCATGTCCTTGCTGTGCTGAGGGCTCCAGAACTGCACACAATAGCTGCAAGGCTATCAAGATTGAAATAGCAAGGAGTCAAACCAGAAACATTCCCCAACACACAGCAGCCCAAAAGCTGGATCCCCAAACACTTCCCAGGGTCTCTTGGGCTCCAGTCCTTTCATACCACCCTTAGCTATAGCTTGCTCCCATCGTGGCAGCAGTTCAGATCAAGGCTAATTGTATCTGAATCTACAGGGTACCAATTTTCCAGTGAAGGGGTTTTAATCTAACATGCAGATCTCTTGTCTACATTCACATCACCCCAGAGACCCATAACATAGGTCATTTGTGCATACACAATCTTGGTAATAGGATGCACAACTTTAAAAGGGCTACATCTGTGGAGAAGAAGATGATGAAGAAGAAATAATGTTATTACAGGAGGAAAAAAAGGAAAAAAAAAAAAAAAAGATTAGCTCACAGGCTGAGATCTTCTTTGCCAAGTTTCCACCCAGAGAATTATTCCAGTACCGAATTCTATGTTACCAAAATAACAGGTTTATACAGCAGGCATTGTGCCAGCTTTTTGGCTATAATTACAGTGTTTTCCTCTCTCATTTCTTTATTGATATCTGGAAGTTGGGTGGTTTGATGTTTTTTTTTGGGGGGGGGGAGGTGGTTTTTTTTTTTTATTTCAAAAGAAGAAAAAAAAAAAAGGGAGGAGGCAGAGAAGTGATTTTTAAGACGCTCAACAAACTCCAGCAAACACTTGCTGCAGTTAAAACCCAGCAAGTTTTAACAACCTGCTAGCCTCCAACTTCAGAGGAAACGTTGGTGCCACTATCAGACTTTAGAGGAACCCCAGGGACCCATTACTGTGGTTTGAAGATGTCCCTGCTCTTCCTTTTTAAGTAAACGCCAGAGCTTCTTGCTTCCTTCGGCTGCTGCTGCGCCCCGCAATATTCCTTTGAGGAGATGCTTTGCAGTGACAAAATAACTGCTGACAACGTGAATACTGACTTGGTTTTAATTTTGTTTTACATTTTCTTTGGTATGTTTTGATCCTAAAAATCTTAGTGCTGCTTTTCCTTTTTTTTTTCTTTCCCCTCTTTTTTTTTTTCCTTTTTTCCCTTTTTTTTTTTTTTTTATCATAACACAGCAACTATTTATACAGTGCCACAGAGTGATTTGGTTGCTTCTCTTCCCTTCTCCACCCCTTTCTATTTCTTTCCCCCCTCCTTCCTCATCCAAGGGGAGTGGGTTGGGAAGGCATGACACATCCTCAGCGCTGCTGCAACGAAGGAAAGCAGCGGAAGGGAAGAGAAGCAACCTTAAAAAAGAGAGTGGGAAGATCAGCAGCGATGCAAAATAGGGCAGCACTTCCTTCTTTTTCTTTTCTTTTGTTTTTATAGCTTGCAAGCCAACCAACCAACACTGATGGACAGTTGACAATGATGAACAACTGACACTGATGAACAATTGACAAGGGCTTGCAATGACAGGACAAGGGGCAATGGGTTTGAACTGGCAGAGGGGAGATTGAAACTGGATGTTAGGAAGAAGTTGTTTACAGTGAGGGTGGTGAGGCACTGGCACAGGTTGCCCAGGGAGGTTGTGGCTGCTCCCTCCCTGGAGGTGTTCAAGGCCAGGTTGGAGGAGGCCTTGAGTGACCTGTACTAGTGGGAGGTGTCCCTGCCTGTGGCAGGGGGTTGGAACTGGATGATCCTTGAGGTCCCTTCCAACCTTCCCATTCTATGATTCTATGAATGCAACGTCACTGCGACTGCCAAGGAACCAAGCCCTGGTGAGACCACAGTAGAAGACATTACCTTCCCATCCCATCAAGACCAGCTGGTAGCAGGAAGTCCCAGTTCAGGCAGCTCTCTTCTGCAGGGATGCCTTTAACTAATTCCTTCATAAATTCCTGCAGTCTGGGACATTATTGTTCCTTCTCAAACCCACAGCTTTTTCATAGTCATTTATAATTCCAGGAAACTTCAGCACCACTGAAATTAAAATTCCATCAGCCCCAAACCCAGGAACAATTAGCCCAGCAGAGATGACTCCTGATAGTCTTTCACATATAATAACCAATATCCAATATACCTCAGCATTGTGAGGATCTCTGTAAATGAAGTGACATCTCTTGCTGGACAAAGCCTGGAAATGTTATCCTTCAGCGATAGGAATCCTAAGGGGACAACTATTCTCCCTCGTTCGAGAGCTCACTTAATTGTTCCAGTTGCTGGAAATTTTAACCACTTTCCCCAGCTGCTATGCCAAGTTGTGTTAAGCTCTTTGTCTGCCTGATATGCCAACCAAAGGCACAGGGAGATAAGGAGAGCTGAGGGAATTACACAAACCAACTTACACAGCCAGAGTTCCCTCGCCCAACCTCCTTCCTTCGGCTCTGCCACTATTTTTACTGCTTATTATTACCATCACATAGCAGACACCAGCAGCTCTTTCACCTCCACTGCCTTGGCTACACTTACATCAGGAGGACTCTAAAACCAGGATCCTGCATTTAACACCTTTTGTGTAAACCTCCCTTCTAGATTTGCTTTATTTTCCACTACCCTATCTATTTCAGTATTCCAACAGCAAAGTGAGTGTGCTGAAAGACATCTTTCTGCAGGGAGTTCACAGAATGGCTCAGGTTGGAAGGGACCTCAAAGATGAGCCAGTTCCAATCCCTTACCACGGGCAGCGACACCTCCCACTAGAACAGGTTGCTCAACACCTCCATCCACAACCTCCCTGGGCAACCTGTGCCAGTGTCTCATCACCCTCACTGTAAAGAACTTCTTTTTAACATCCAGGTTAGGTCTCCCCTCTTTCAGTTTGTAGTCATAGAATGGTTCAGGTTGGAAGAGACCTCAAAGCTCAGGCAGCTCCAACCCCCCTGTGCAACAGGCAGGGACACCTCCCACCAGCCCAGGTTGCTCAAGGCCTCCTCCAACCTGGCCTTGCACACCTCCAGGGAGGAGGTATTCACAACCTCCCTGGGCAACCTGTGCCAGTGTCTCCCCATCCTCACTGGAAAGAATTTCTTCCTAATATCCAGTCTAAATCTTCCCTTCTCAAGCTTCAACCTGTTCTTTCATGTCCTATCACACCAAGCCCTTGCAAAAAGTCTCTCCCCAACTTTCTGGCAGGCATTATCACTTATTTTCCCAGATCACATTTTAGTGGGAATAATGGCAGGAAGAATTTAATTTCTTAAGAGCAAATTGAACCATAAACCACACCTCTGGATTTTGCAGCAGCTAGAAAAAGTTTCTGCTGACTCTCCTATGACTCCCAAACAGCACAACAGGTACTCAGTAAGACCCTGCCCCTGGTCAGATGAACTAAAGGCCATACATCACTAGAAAAGATTATTTGATGGCATTTATCCCTTAATAAATACATAAATAATCTACACTCTTGCCAAGTGTGTCTTTACTGAGGAAAATAAACCCAAAAGCTCCTTGCCCATTTCAACCATCTGCCTAGACAAAGTTGGTGAAAGTATTTTCCAAGCAACCTCCTCCCAGGATGAAGTTACAATGCAAAGGTCAGAACATTTAGCAAAGGGTTGTCTTTCTACAGCTCTCAGGTGCAAAGGTTGATCTATATTGGATTTCAGAAAGGCTAAATCTTCTCTGAAGAAAAGCCAGAAGAATCATCACATTTAGTTATCTGTTGGGGTGTTTGCACCTTTAAATGGACCTCTCCCATCAGATTAAAGAGCAGGTCGTTAGAAATGGAGTACAGGATCCCTGGAAAAGATTGATCTGGGATATGAAGTAGAGTTGCACAACTTGCAATGCTTTGTGGAGCTGGGAGAAGCCAACATGTCTCCTCAGACCTTGCCCTCCTCCTGCACACGTGGTTATTTACCAGTAAGGCGACACCACTTGTTCTGAACCCAATGCTAGAGAAGCTGGTCCTCAGCACATGACAACCTTCTTTGGCTCCATAGAGCTGCTAAGGAGCTTAACTTCAAGGATGCTGAACTGTTGGAGTGGGTCCAGAGGAGGTCACCAAGATGCTCACAGGGCTGCAGCAGCTCTGCTACAAGGACAGGCTACAAGAGTTGGGGTTCTGCAGCCTGGAGAAGAGAAGGTTTCCAGGAGACCTTAGAGTAGCATTCCAGGATCTGAACGGGGCTACAGGAAGGCTGGGGAGGGACTGTTGACAAGGGCTTGGAATGACAGGACAAGGGGCAATGGGTTTGAACTGGCAGAGGGGAGAGTTAGACTGGGTGTTAGGAGGAATTTGTTTGCAGTGAGGGTGGTGAGACACTGGCACAGGTTGCCTGGGGAGGTTGTGGCTGCTCCCTCCCTGGAGGTGTTCAAGGCCAGGTTGGAGGAGGTCTTGAGTGACCTGTGCTAGTGGGAGGTGTCCCTGCCTATGGCAGGGGGTTGGAACTGGATGATCCTTGAGGTCCCTTCCAACCTTACCATTCTATGATTCTAAGGAATCCTTGCTCAGGGTGGAGGAGGGTTGGAACTAGATGACCTTTAAGGTTTTCTCCAGCCCAAATCTTTCTATGAACCTGTGAAGTCGGACCACTTCAGTATCACTAGTGCTGTTAGAATCATACACTTAAATACAAGAGGAAAGCTTATAGAGAATGGAAGCAAGGACAGGGGACATGGGACAAGTACAAAGATACTATTTGTGCAGCCAGAGCTGTGGTAAGGAAAACTAAGGCACAGCTAGAATTGAATCTGGCCAGGGACACTAAAGGGAACAAGAAGGATTTCTTCAGGTTTATTAGTGAGAAAATAAGGACTAGGAAGAATGTGGGACCCTTCCAAAAGAAAAATGGAGAGCTGCTGACAAAGGATATGGACAAGGCTGAGGTGCTCAATGACTTCTTTGCTTCAGGTTTCAACAGCAAGGGCTCCAACCACAATGTCCAAGTTCCAGAGGGTAAAAGAAAGGACTGGGAGCAGGCAGATCTGCCTACTATAGCAGAAGACCATGTTTGTGAGCTCCTAAGAAACCTGAATGTGCACAAGTCCATGGGGCCTGATGAGATCCACCCACGGGTCCCGAGTGAACTCTTACAGGCTTGAAAAGCCAACACAGTTTCAACAGTCTGTTCTGCCATGCTCTAGCTCTACACTACAACCAACAAATTTCCCTTCCCTACATTCCATTCTCTCCATTATAATACCTGGAGACAGAAGCATGAAAACAAGGTGTCCTCTC
This sequence comes from Eubucco bourcierii, assembly GCA_013396675.1. NCBI lineage: Eukaryota > Metazoa > Chordata > Aves > Piciformes > Ramphastidae > Eubucco > Eubucco bourcierii. The sequence goes on along the minus strand of VWZE01017216.1, from coordinate 389,077 downwards.
TAAACTCTCCTCTTCCTCCTCCAAAGAGAGCCAACAGGAGCCAGGAAAATGACCAGGAGAAATCACTCTGCTCTGCTAGTTCGAGCTAAAAATCAGAACTGATGTCAAGATTGGTACCAGCCCACAAGTGTTTCTCCTCCAGCTGAATGAATTTGTAGAACATACTGATCTCCTGTCACTTGAAAATGCTTTCAAGACTGAGGTTTGTTGTTGGTTTAGGTAGTTTTAAGTGTTTAGGGGCAACAAACAAAACATTTCAGCTACAAATAATTGAATTGCAGCTTGAAGGACCCCATAATGCTTTTGACAAAAGCTTTTTTTAATCAGATTTTTATTTTGCAGAAGATAAGAAGAACATTGTGTGAGGGTACTCATGCCACTGAAGAGTTTCATTTTAAAAATCCCTAAAATGTTCTCTTCAGGAACTGGTTTGAAAGCAAATTGATTTTTGTTTTCCCTCTTGTTTTCAAGGATGACATCAGCAGTGACTGAGCTGCAGCAGTGGTACCTGCCCTGCCAGTTGCTATCAATGAAGCAGGACATCTTCTATTGCAGATTCAGCAGCCAGGACCACATTGTCATAGAATGGTAAGGATCCTCAAGGATCATCCAGTTCCAACCCCCTGCCATAGGCAGGGACACCTCCCACTAGTACAGTTCACTCAAGGTCTCCTCCAACCTGGCCTTGAACCCCTCCAGGGAGGGAGCAGCCACAACCTCCCTGGGCAACCTGTGCCAATGTCTCACCACCCTCACTGTAAAGAACTCCCTCCTAACATCCAGTCTAAATCTCCCCTCTGCCAGTTTAAACCCATTGCCCCTTGTCCTGTCACTGCAAGCCCTTGTCAATAGTCCTTCCATTTCATAAAAGCTGCAGTGATTTATAGCTGCAAACTTGGCCCATGGCCACATAAACCCAGAATCCCAGCATGAAGAGGGTTTGGAAGGAACTTCTGGAGACCACCTAGTCCAACCCCACAGCCAGAGCAGGGTCACCCAAAGCATGTTCCCCTGAGACAGTGCTCAGGTGGACTTGGAATCTCTCCAAAGACTCCACAACCTCTCTGGCCAGCTCAGGATGATTTTTTTTTCCCCCTGATGGAACTTCCTTTGTTCCAGTTTATGCCCAAACTACTTCCAACTCCCAGACACTTAAGGTCTGATTTGATTTGCCCCCTCCTTAACAACTGCCTAGCCCTAATGAAGAGCCCCACTGCTTTCACTGGGGACATCCAGCCCAGAAATATCCATAGCAAGGTTTTTCCTGTGAAAACTCATCTCCTGGAGCTTAAACCTATTTCATGGTAGGATGGAAGCCACCAACAGCCTCTGTCATTGGCCTCCAACACAGTGTCACAAGCTTTGCCACTCCAGCACAATGGGGGTTTGCCAGCAGGAGCAGGCAACTCAGGATGCAGCCTGTATTCCTTCTCAGGGGGAAAAAAAATTAAATAAATAAAATAATGAAATATTACTTTTAAATGCAAGTCACAGCTTCTAAATGCCAAGAAATTCCTCTTGCCACGTGAATGCTTCCAGAATGCTGTGCTGAATTAAGTGGGTTCAGTTTGCCTTCTGATCCAGGCATACAAAGAGACAGCTTGAGACAGAAATCCATGCAGGGGTGCAGACAGCTCTGGTCAGTGGACAATTAAAGATGGGAGGATGACCATGCCTGGCTGGCTTCAGATCCAGGGCACAAATTATCCCTGCTAGAGAATTCTATCAGAAATATTTGCATCTTGCTAATAGAAATCCAATTACTCAGAGTGACTTCTGAGCACATTATCCATTTTTTAAGCAAAATTTGCCTTATTTATTCTGCAAACAGAATTTTTAAATTTCTTCCTTTTTTTTTTTTTCCTCTTCCCCTTCACTTTTGTTCTGATGGTCCCTCTGGGATGCAGCATCCTTCAAGGACATGTCAGAGGAGCATGCTATCCCAGCATCCTCTCGCTTTGAGGCCTAGCAGCTGAATCACCCCCAGCCCTATTTTCTTTTGCGGTGTTAGATTAGCGAGAGGGCTTATGACCTGCCATCTGTCACTGCAGTCTGCTGACTGTGAGTCTCTGCTCTCTCTGCAACATTGCTGAGGAGGTGG
>VWZE01017216.1:366067-386954 GCA_013396675.1 Eubucco bourcierii | reverse complement strand
GGGGGAAAAACCTTTTCATCCTGCTGCTGCTCCTTGCTCCAAAGCCACCCCTTAAAGCCGCAGCAGAGGATTGCGGCGGCCTCGGCGTGGAAGGAGAGATGCCCACCAAAGAGCTTTTGTCTGAGCGCGGTGACATTTGCTGTCCAGGGGCTTTGGCGGCGTGACGACAGCTCTAGTGGTACCTCGGAGGCTGCTCTGAACCTGCTGGTTGATCACACCTGCTGAAGCTTTCCCAGCCTTGCCAGGGAGAGCCAGGCAATGTGACCATGCATCTGGCTTCCTGGCAAGGAGAGGGCTGCCTCTGGCCCCGTGCCAGCACAGTCCATCTCCTCCTGAAAATAGTGCACCATTTAAAGAAAAAAAAGCCACACACACACAGTTTGCACAGACCCCAAGGACAGCCTTGCCACCCATCATGGGTGGGAGACCCATGGATGGTGCCCCAGGACAAGGGCAGGGTTTGGAGGGGAAGCGCTGTTGTATTTTCCTGCTTGATTTAAAGTAGCCTGGTCACAAAGCTGCTGCCCTGAAGAAAAGAAAGAACTTTTCATTGCAGCAAGGAGTCATAAGACAGAGACTCTCCTTGAAAAGTGAGGGAAGGAGTGTTCCCACCTCCTGTTGGTTTGCTCAAAAAAAAAAAATGTAAAAAAAAATCTTCATAACTTCTCCAGTATTTTCCACTGAGTCTCAGTACCAGAACTTAGCAGCTCCAGCCCTGCTAGAGCAGATGGGACTTGTTCAGATCAACTTATTCCTGTCTTAAAAATAAGGCAATGTACAACAATGTGAGCAAACAACAGATCAGTCCAGGTGTGGTAGCAGACTTCTCCCCAAAGCACTTCCTTCAACCTCCTGCAATGGTTTCTTAAATGTCTAACCTGCAACGAGCATCCACTTTGTCTGCTGGGATGTGTTCTCAGGTCATCTCCCCCAAGCCTCTGGTGGCCACTGTCATTGCAAAACCACAAGGTGTAAGGAAGAATCATCAGCCTCAAGATGAAAGGTCTGATTTGGGACCCTGTGTGACACCAGCAAGAGGGAACCTGCCCACTGAGCCCTGGTGCTTGGGAAGAAGCAACACTCCAAATCTGCTTCCAAACAGATCTCCTGCCTTCAGACACCAGTCAGGTCTGTCAGCATTGGGTTGCTCATATCTTCCTGTGCCACAGAAGATGTTCTGATGGTTGAGAAAGAAAAAAAGGGAACCAAAGGAAAGGAGCAAGTTAAATTGTTATTTCTCCAACCTGACATCCCTTGGGACTGTTTCAGCACTGGCTGATTCCACTTTGGGGATGCAAGTACTCTCAGTCAGACACCTAGTAACTGGCGTCATGGAAATGACCAGGGCAGGGGGGCAAGCAGCCACCTTGCCAAAATGTGCCTTTATAGAGAGGCCCTTCCGTATGCACAGGTAAGTATGAAAATAAGTCTTGGACGTCATGGTCAGATGCCACGTCCTGCCATCCCTTTCCAAGCAGTGATCCATCCAGCAGATGGTATTGTTGACAAGGAGCCTGTGGAACTGGCACTGCCAGTCCCGCGTTCCCCGCGGTGGTCCATGACCTCACCGCAGAACTGTGTTCTGGATGTTGCCAGGCACATGTGGGTAGTCTGATGTTAGCAAGCAGATACTGCTAGAAATAAGTTCCTATCACCCCCTAAATGACATCAGCAGTTAAGTCCCACCAAGCTACAGTTACCTTGGTCCTCTACGCCCCTATCCATGGGAGCTGGTCTCTTCTCCTAGTATTAGGCGATAGAAGACAAGAAATGGTCTAGAAATTGTGCCAGGGGTGGTTTAGGTTGGATATTTGGAAACATTTTTTTCCTGCAAGGGTGGTCAGGCATTGGAGCAGACTGCCCAGGGAGGTGGAAGAGTCCCCATCTCTGGAGGTGTTCAAGTAATGTGTGGACATGGCACTTGGGGACATGGTTTAATGGCCACAGTGGTCTTAGGTTGACCATTGGACACAAGGACATTAGAGCCTTTTCCAACCCAAACAGTTCTATGATTCTATGTCCCTCTTCCAGAACAATTCGTCTGGATGGAGTATGAAGATTTTGACCACGTGGACACCCAGAAGCCCCTGCTGAGAGCCCCCTGTGCACACACTGATCAGCTCAGCACATTCGGGTTTGCTGCAAGCGGTCAAGAGATGTTTGCAGCATATGCGCAGCAGACCTACCACAGCTTGAGCGCTCACTGGACATGTGTTGTGTAGTATATGTGCACATTTTCCTGTACAAGGAAGCTCCATCAGGAGGGTGACACCTTTTATCAGAAGACAGCAGGGCCCAAAGATCCAACACAGCTCTGAAGCCAGGCAGACAATTTGTGTGCACAGACACAGCACCGGTGTGCGCAGGCATAAAATTAACCGAGCCGCGTTCTGCCCTCCAGTAACTCTGTGCTCAGGGATGCTGCAAAAATACAATAGCACAAGAGGACAAAGCAGGAGGATGTGGGCTGGAGAATTTGGCATCAAAGCAGAAGCTGCTCAACTTCAGTTCATCCAAGACAATCCGGCCTCCTGCAACCCAAGGAGCGTACAAGAGGTACCCAGCAGAGCTGTCACGGAGCGATGTTGCCGAGAGTGATGCTGACTAGGCCCATGCACATGCTGTAGGACTCACTAAAGTGCCTTGGACTTGCCAGTTCTGCATCCAGAACTTCAAACACTCCTGGAATCACACCCAAGTATGTGAGCAGACAAAGCTGCAGGCAGAACACTCAGATTTCCAGTAAGAGCCCGAGCTCCACTGTCTGTCAAACACAAGGCTCACGCTAACCTTTCCACACAGAAGTGAGCTGGTGAGAGCTGCTGGGATGCAAGCCTGGACAGGCAAAGACCATTCACAGAATCATAGAGTTGTATTGATTGGAACAGATCTGTAAGGCCATCAAGTCCAACCACTAACCCAGCACTGCCAGGTCACTACTAACTCATGTCCATCAGTGCCACATCTCCACAGCTCTGAAACCCCTCCAGGGGCAGAGACTCCACCACTGCCCTGGGTAGCCTGTTCCAGGGCTTGACAACCCTTTAGGGGAAAAAAATTGTTCCTCATGTCCATCCTAAACCTCCCCTGGTGTAACCTGGGGAAGGGAGGGGTCCTTGAGAATAAGACTGGCTTTTGAGCTCTTGGGTGCTCACAACAACCCTAGACAACAGGGGAGGAGAAATCCATGCAGGCAGCAGGGGTGAGGAAAGTGACTTCTTCCAGGTAGACTCAGGTTTGAAGCAGGCAGGAGCTGTTCATTGCTGTGACTGCTGGGATGAAATCTATGTGTATCATACCCTGAAAAAGAGGAAGCTGATAGGGGACCTTATGGCTCTCTACAACTACCTGAAAGGAGACCTGTGTTGGCCTTTTCACCCAAGTAACTAGTGACAGGACAAGAGGTAACAGCCTCAAGCTGCACAAGAGGAAATTTAGACAGGATATTAGCAAGAATTTCTTCTCTACAAGAGCGGTCAGGTGTTGGAACAGGTTGCCCAGGGAGGTGGTGGAGTCCTCATCCCTGGAGGCATTCAAAACACACGAGCAGATGTGGCACTTTGAGTCACAGCCATTTGATGATCCTAGTGGTCTTTTCCAACCTAACTGATTCTATATTATGTATACATACATATGCATTCAGCCACTCTTCCTCTCCTCGAGGGCCCATTACAGCCCATACTGGCTCCTCTTTGCACCAAAACCACAGGAGAAAGCCAGGCCCCAGGTTTTCTCCTGGATGTTTTGCAGCATGAACCATGCACTTCAAATTCTTATGCACCAGACATGCAGAGAAGCTCCAAAGTCATTTGGAAACACGGAAGTGTCTAAGTTAGTCTAGCTTGAGGGCTCTAGTAATTTATGCACTGAGAATTTATACAGGTCATGTACCTATTTACTTTGCTGTGCTCTAAAAAAAAAATGCACAGTTACCTTAGCAACTTTAACATTGCAAGAGAGAAGAGAGCTTTCTTAAAGAGACATTGTCAAGAGTGGTCAGCCTGACCAGCCCTGTGCTAGAGCTGCATCCAGACACATCCTTTTCTTCCCCTCCCCCAACCCCTTTGGATCAAGTATACATTTTTGTTATTTTAACAAGAACAAATCCATCTCAGAACTCATTGACATCATCTGCCTGGGTAGGCACAACCTCAAGCACAACTCCAGGCTGGGTGGTGAATGACTGAGAGTAGCCCTGAGGAAAAGGACCTGGGGGTCTGGGGTGATGAGAAGCTCAACATGAGCCTGCAGTGTGAGTGCAGCCCAGACAGCAACTGTGTGCTGGGCTGCAGCAAGAGCAGTGTGGGCAGCAGGGCAAGGGAGGGGATTCTGCCCCTTTGCTCTGTTCTCCTCAGACCCCACCTGGAGTCCTGTGTGCAGTTCTGGAGCTCCCAGCACAAGAAGGACATGGAAGAGTTGGAGCAGGTCCAGAGGAGGCCACCAAGATGCTGAGAGGGCTGCAGCAGCTCTGCTATGAGGACAGGCTACAAGAGTTGAGGTTCTGCAGCCTGGAGAAGAGAAGGCTTCCAGGAGACCTTAAAGTAGCCTTCCAGGATCTGAAGGGGGCTCCAGGAAGGCTGAGGAGGGACTATTGACAAGGGCTTGCAATGCCAGGACAAGGGGCAATGGGTTTGAACTGGCAGAGGGGAGATTGAGACTGGATGTTAGGAGGAAGTTGTTTGCAGTGAGGGTGGTGAGACACTGGCACAGGTTGCCCAGGGAGGTTGTGGCTGCTCCCTCCCTGGAGGTGTTCAAGGCCAGGTTGGAGGAGGCCTTGAGTGAGCTGTACTAGTGGGAGGTGTCCCTGCCTATGGCAGGGAGTTGGAACTAGATGATCCTTGAGGTTCCTTCCAACCTTCCCATTCTATGATCTAACAGTAAACAAAAATAAGCCCTACTGTGCACAACAGCAAGAAACTGTCATCAAAAAAATAGGAAGAGAAAGAAGAAAAAGGAGAGAGGTGGAATTTACTCATTTCATCATCCTGACACCTCCTGAAAGCTTAAAATAATTTTTCAATTTGTGGAAATTGCCTAGACTCTCTGAAAACATAAAGTGTGCTAGTTACACCTTGGGGGCTCTTGGATTTCAAATGTTATAGAAGAAATCTAATACGCTGACTAGGCAATAAGCACCCAACCTCTCCACTTTGTTTCACTTTATTCTCCTCTCCAGGATTTTTCACTACATTTGCTCATGGAGTGTTGGTTTGGTTTGGTTTTTCCCTCCCCACAGCCAAATTAAAAGAAATTAATTCAAGGATTTAAAAGAATTGCTCTAGAAAAGCTTTTCTGGTACCCAAAAATGCACGAGTAACTATTTGCAAAGGAAATGTTGCCTCTGCCCATCACCAGAGGTCTGAGACAATGAGATCCTACTGAGTCTGTTACCAACCTTTTGTCAGCCTTGGGAAAGAAGTGAAAAGTCTCATAAACTAGAGGGAAAAAAAAATGTCAGATCAGGTCTCTCAGCTCACAGCCAGGATGGTGAAGGGTAGAGTCAGGATGTGAAGAACATGGCCACTTGCTTGGGGAAAACACAGGAATCAAAGCAAGTACTCAGTGATCCCAAGCACACCTAGCACCAGCACAGTTTTCAATGTGGCTTCAAAACCACAAACTTGCCACCCCAGATGATTCAGGGTGGACCTCATTAGCTACCAAAACTCTTCCCTCATTTCCCCCAGCCATTAAAAGCCAAGCAAAGTGATGCCAGGACACACCGCAAGCCAGGCAGGGACTGTGCTACAGGAAACAGCAATGATTTTCTCACAGATACCTTAAGGCCACAATAAGAAGTAGCCCAGACATGCTGCAGAGTAGCACTGCAGGAACTTTGGTCCTTCTCTTCCTTCCTACCCACATTTAAGTCATGGCAAACCACAAAGCACACAATGAGATTCCTTTTCTCCATACCTACAGAACCACCACCCAGATTTCAGCGAAGAACAAAACAATACTTTCCCTCCCAAACAGCTCTGATTTTGCCAACCTTAGACAGCACAAAATGGATTTGAACAGCAGTTTCTCTTTTTTTTTTTTTAAAAAAAAAAACAGCTCTAAATATGATATATTTTCTGTGAGCACAGGAGGTGCCTCTTCCCTGCACACAAAGGTTGTGTGTGTTGAGCTGGGGCAGGGAGAGCAAGGAGGAGAGTTATAAACCTTTTTTTTTTTTTTCCCCCCCTGGGCAGACATTTTATTCCTACATTATGAGAAAAAAAAAAAGTCTTCTCTATCTCAGGGGCAAAAAAGTAAAGACCTAGAGAAGCAAGACATTGACTCTCCCTGATAAACTGTACATGCCTCTAACCAAATTCTACAGCATTGAGCCCATACAGCTATGTTTTAGATGGGCTGTGCCTGAGAATTAGAGGAAATGTCAGCCACAGAATACAGTTTTCTTGCCTTTCTGACCATCCCTTTTCTTGGGTAAGCACTGCACAACTTCAGGGCTTCATTTCAGGGAAGGATATGGAAGGGGAAGCTCTGAAATCACCTCTGTAAGCAGCATGAGCAGGCTCTTTTCCAAGCAATAGGGCTGAGCTGGGAATTCCTCACTCTTACCTCTTGCCCTCACGGTTAAACAGAACCAAACCTCAGTGATTTTCTGTCGATATTGCACCCAGTTGTCCCATCCACATCCTATTGCTGAGACTGTTCAGAACAGCCTCTGCAAGAGTGTCTGAAGGTCTTGTACCATGCTCTGCAGGTGCAGGGAGGAATGGTGGCAGCAGAGCAAAGAGTGAATGCCCAGACAAAATAATAGAGTAGCTTAAGAGGGAAGGGATCCTCTAGTTCCAACCCCTCTGCCTTGGGCAGAGACACCTCCCACTAGCCCAGGCTGCTGAAAGCATCATGCAGCCTGGTCTTCAACACTTCCAGGAATGAGGTGCCCACAACTTCTCTGGGCAACCCATTCCAGTGCCTCACCACCTTCCCAGTAAACAAACTTCTTCTTAACATCCAGTCTAAATCTCCCCTGCTCTAGTTTCAGGCCTGTCACCACAGGCCCTTATAAAAAGTCCCTCTCCTGCTTTTCTGTAGACCCTCTTTAATAATGTCCTTCCTTCACATCATAACCCTTTGGAAACCAAGGGAGAGGCTGCATAGAAGGCAACACAACTTTAATCCATATCAGTTGTTGCAGGCACCTCTCTCCTCCATATTCATCTCGCAGACCCACCAGCAGACCCACACCAAGGAGCAAGGTCCTAAGGTTTCTGAGCCTCTCACTCAACCAGCCCTGCTACCACCTACCACAGCATCCCTCCTGCTGTACCTACCCAGGCACAAGCCTCCTATCCTCCCTTTTCCCACTGCCCTAAAGCAGGAGAAGTTTAAGAGAAAGAGAGAAGGACGGGGAAAGGCAGGTTTGAAGGGAGCTGCTCCATTCCACATCCTCCACCCCCCTCATCCCTTCCCTGCAAGCTTTTCTCCATAGAAGGAAGCAAGCTGCCTCCCATGCCCAGGTACCGCAGGCAGCGTGCCACTTTGCCAATGCACTGTCAGATCCGTGCCGTGTCACAACGAGCCCCAACCACATTAATTCAACTTGGTGGATTACACACACACAGAGAGAGAGAGAGACACTAAATAAATAAATAATTAACTAAATAAAAGAAGGAAGGCAGGACAAGGCACAGCAGATGGCTGAGGACAGATACTGCATCCCATTCTTTCTTGCGCTGCGAGGAAACAGCTTCGCTCTGCTGTTTATCATTGTGCTCCTGGCTTCGTGCTTTTCATCTTAAAAAATAATAAAGAAATGCAGGAACTGTTGTCCAAACACCCAAAGTTTTCATGGTTTTGTTGCCTCTGCTTCAATTTCATGGCTTTCCATCCCTGTTGCAGCTCTTCAGGCCACATGGCACAACGAGGGTGCGATTGCTATGAGATAATCACACCCTTGGGGTGTTATTAAGCACAAGGCTATGCCTCGTGCCTCTCCCTCTCCAGGGATGTGATTATATCATGATAACCAAACTCCCCAGAGACACCTTATTGCAATTATGACATTTCTTTCAGGTTTATGTATGAATACATTATTCAAGGAAATGACTTTGATCACCAGAAACTTCCACTTAGTGTTCAAATACTTAAACTGGATGGTTTACTGAGATGAAGTTCCTTCCTTACAGTGTTTGACAGGGAGAGAAACAGGGCTATTAACGTGAGCAGAGCTCCACCAGAGCCTAATCACCAGTGTACAGAGGCACTCTCTCATTTGGGATGGCAGTTCCTCAAATCACCAATCTAAACCAAATACCCAAGCCATCTTTTGGCTGCTCCAAAGCTTCCAGATCTAGTCCAAAAAAAAAAAAAAATTCTCTTTCAGGAGCAGTTTAAGACAAAAAGACTTAAAGACAGAGTTAGTTCCTTCTGATTTCATAAGCACAAATACCTGGTGGTTCAAGAATCGGAGAGAAGACCTCTTCTTCCTGACTTCAGAAACCCAGCTGCAGGCTGGAGTGGAGTAGTCCAAACTATATAAGGCACCAGCAGCTCACCCAAGTGTTTTCAATGACCTTTGATAGCTGCTTGTAATGACCCACCCAGTAAAAGCCCTTAGTTAGATGTGCCCACCTGCCTCTCTTAATTATGGACATGCCTGCAGCTGCAGGAGCTGCCTGTACAGCTGCTTTTCTACTTCCATGGTGGCACAAGAAAAATCAGCTCTGCAGTCCTAAAGGGTTAAATAGTTGAGGGGCCAGAACTGGTTCTCCAGATTAGTGGTGGGGTAAAACCAAGGTCACACAGAAGGAAGGTCACAGGAAAGGCCAGCGCAGTGCCGCAGATGGGTAGTGTTAGCTGATAAAAGGTGTGGCCAGAAGGTCTCCAAAGCCCATAAGGATTCTTCAGGGACCAACTGAATTAAAACAGGGAAGCAGAAATAACACCTGCACCCCAATAGCAATGAATATTCCCTAGAGACCTCTGGGCTTAGCAAGAGGGGACTGTGTATGTGCGCCTGTGTTTGTTTGCCTGACCTTGGCTCAGTGTTTATGAAATACATATTGGTTATTGATCAGCCTCCCTGGTCCTCACCAGGGTGAACCCAACAGTTAATAGCATCAGGCTGCTCTCAGAGAAACACAGGAAGCATGCCCATGAAAGAGGACACACTCCAAGTGCTCAGCAGAAGTTCAGAAAATGCACATCGAAACCTGAGTGGTATCATTCATAGGCTTTTCCCACTGTTTCTGTATATCTGGGCTACTATCACCCTAAGAAGAAATTAAATCAGATGGGGGGAGGGCAAAGCTGCTGTTCCCAGAGTCCTCTGTTGCTGCTGTTTTGAAAGGCAGGAAAAGCTAAATGCCTGTACCCTCCTAACTGAAACAAACATCAGCGTGAGGGGAGCAAAGAGTATGTACTTGGATTTTTATGCTCTCTTTCACATTATAAAGGATTGTGCCAGAAAAACAAAAGCAAAAACCACCCAAGAACCTAAATTACTTATTAACCAAAGTCTGATAGTTTGTTATGTTTCCTTTTTTAACAAATTCTGAATGGAATAAGAAATACAAAAGCTCGGTGTGCACAGTGCAGCTGAGCAACCTACAATGGAGGTTCCATCTCCGGGTTCTCAGCTAATACCTTCATAATGTCCCCCCTCTATTTGTGGCCAACAGTCAAAGCAGAAATCTCAATATTACTCCCTATTTCCTATGCCAATCCTATCCTTCCTATGAAAAGTTTTAGTCCCTGATCACCTATCTCTTCTAAACATAATTGCATCCTGTGACAAGTTTTGGTCTCTGAAATGGGAGTCACTTCTAAAATTGCTGGTGCTTGGCGACCTCTAACAAACTCACACTTGCTGTAGCAGAGTTGCCTTGCAGAATGGTCTAAAAATGCAGGTACTGGGTTGTGAGGGGCTGTAGGTAACTCATAGAATCATAGAACCATAGAATGGTAAGGTTGGAAGGGACCTCAAGGATCATCTAGTTCCAACCCCCTGCCGTAGGCAGNCCTGGCATTGCAAGACCTTGTCAATAGTCCCTCCCCAGCCTTCCTGTAATCCCCTTCAGATCCTGGAAGGCTACTCTAAGGTCTCCTTGAAGCCTTCTCTTCTCCAGGCTGAAGAGCCCCAACTCTCTCAGCCTGTCCTCATAGGAGAGCTGCTGCAGCCCTCTGAGCATCCTCATGGCCCTCCTCTAGACCTGCTCCAACACTCCAACTCAACCTTTGATCTGAAACTTGCAACCAATCATAAAGTCACAGAGTCATAGAATTGTTTCAGTAGGAAAAGACTTCTCAGATCATCAAGTCCAACCATTGACCTCATTCCATCACAGCCATTAAACCATGTGCCCAAGCGTTTTGTTTACACATTTCTTGAACACCTCCAGGGATGGTGACTCCACCACCTCCCTGGGCAGCCTGTTCCAATCCCTGACTACTCTTTTAGTAAAGAAATTTTTCCTAATATCTTAATAAGCATGCTCTAGGGAACAGCATATCTATGAAGCTCTTGACATCCTTGTTCACACTGCGTTTGATTTCTGTGGTGCTGTTTTATACTGATGTCTCATTACATCCAAGAGACTGCCATGAAAAGGTTTCTGCAGATACCAGAGGCCACAGACCATGCACTCATGCTTTTAAGGTCATTAAGAGCTTTGGAAAGCCCTGTCCTGCTGGGGCATAATTCTGCTGTGCACTTAAAAAAACAGATTTTGCGATAGAGTCCCACCTGCAAGCATGGAAATCAAACACACCCAGTCTGTGTAAGACCTTCTGAGAGCTACTGCGATTCTCCTGTGCCTTCCTCAGTCTTCCCACCACCTTCAGAGCCCATCACACTCACACCTCTGATTCTGAATTTGAGAAGTAAGTGGAAGCATCAGAAAATCTGTTACACAGGTGATGCCTCACTTACAACAGCCATGAGAACATTTCTGCCATGGAAGCCACATATATATCTAAAGTGCTAAAGATAATGACAGAGTGTGCAGCATCAGCCTCTCGTCACTGCCTGGTTATTGGGGAGAAATGTGAACCTAGGGTGAACTTCATACATCTCACATCCATGACTCAGCCAAGGTGACTCCAGGCACGGGCAGCTTATCTCCAGTAGTTTACCAAGTTAATTGAAATGAGCTTAAAACCAGCTCAAATGCTCAAATTCCCATACACACGACTTTGTTTCTACCTCTTCAGCAACATGAAGGGCGAGCTGCAGAATTACAATGAGGCAGAAAGAGCAACACGTTCGAGGACAGAAAGAACACTGAGCTTGGTGGAGACTGATAAACAGCCCATGCTAGTTGAAAACTCTGGGTGAGGGTGATGACAAAAAGTACCAATCCAAAAGAGAATCATTCTTATTATAGAGTCATACAACTGTTTCAGTTGGAAAAGCCCTCTGAGATCATCCAGTTCAACCACCAACCCAGCACCACCATGGCCACTAAACCATGTCCCAAAGTGCCATGTCCAAATGTTTTTTGAACACCTCCAGGAATGGTGACTCCATCACCTGCTTGGGCAACCTGTTCCAATCTATTTCAACCTGTTCCGATCAATTCTGACTTATTCTGACCTATTCTGACCTATTTTGACCTATTCTGACCTATTTTGACCTATTCCAACCAATTCCAACCTATTCCAACCAATTCCAACCTATTCTAACCTATTCCAACCTATTCTAACCTATTCCAACCAATTCCAACCTATTCTAACCAATTCCAACCTATTCTAACCAATTCCAACCAATTCCAACCTATTCCAACCTATTCCAACCAATTCCAACCAATTCCAACCAATTCCAGCCCATTAACATGACTGGGAACTGATATTGGTAACCTCTGCACTGCTGCCTGCCCTGCCTCTTCCAGAAGCTGTGCTTCTTTATGCTACAAATGTGAGCAGAAACCAAACATTTATGTGTCATCAGGGAAACTGCCTTTTGCTAATCCTGTTAGCCCACAACTTAGCTGCACACAGGGAGTAATTCCATGAGGCTAAATCAGCCAGGCCCACAGAAGAGGTGACAAACAGCAGCCGTGGTGTTACCATGCAGCAAGCTTGGCTCATGGAGATCTCTATGAAGAATGAATTGATTCTTGCCAGCCCAGCTCTGTACCACTCTCATTACTAACTCAGTACCCAATTCTGCACCTTTGCTTGGCCAAAATCTTCTTTTTTTACACCAGTACCTTTAACAGTATCTGACACTAACCCAGATGCTGTAGTCCATGCTTAAGCAAGGTAAACTGAAGCTGAAGTAGCCGCAGAGAAGGGTTACTTGATGCAGAGGCATAGCCCCTTTGGCTACAAAAGGAAGCAGGAGAAACTGCCTTGTCTGGCTTTGCAAATCTGAGCCCAAGTGTGATGCCATTGACTGTATCCTCCCATTTGGAAAGCTGCAAACATACAGCACCATCCTGGAAAGCTGCTTAGACCCTTCCTCAAAGTGCTCAGCACTAGCAGTGAACGCAAAATAAATGCAGTCCGTGTGCAACAAACACTCCTTTGGACAATTGGCAGGAGAAATATTTTGTTGGAAGCACCTTCAGGACTCAGATCTGCTGCTCAAGAGAAGATTTGACATCAGTTTCTCTCTCAGAGCTGGTCAACTCTCCTCACAGTAACAAATAAATGCACTTGTTTTGGTGTGCTTGGTTCTCATAATGACAATCACACAAGGACAGCAGCAGTGCTGCCAGAAAATGAAATCAAGGCAGAGGACTCGGTGGTTGGCAAAGCTGAGCCTGTACCTCAGGAAATTTGATTCTCCCCCCAAAGACACAATCCCAGGCCAGCAATATTTGCAAAGGTGACACACTCACAGCTTCTTTCCACGCTGCAAAATTCACTGGGGGCAGGAGATGCAGAATAAAATAAAATTAAAAAATGAAGCACTCCCACATTTAAGGACTGGATTTAAACATACCAAAAGGTTACGGTGCCATTAACGAGTGCCCAACACTTTCCAGCTCCAGTCAGCAGAGCTGCAGCAGACACTTTGCATTTGCAGCTAATCTGCCAGTGATTAAACGAGCTGTTATTGAGCATTTGCCCTGTTGAACTAGGGTTTTCTTATCCTTATTAATCATTCATTTTACACCACAGTAGCCTCCTGTCTTTAAGCAAAACATCTTTTTCTTTCTTTCTTTTTTCTTGCTTTTTTTTCCTTTATTTTTCCTTTTTTCTTTTTTCCTCTTTTTTTCTCTTTTCTTTTTCTCTTTTCTCTTTTTTCTTTTTTCCTTTTTAATTGTAATTTTCCCCCTTTTTTTCCTTTTTCCCCCTTTTTTTTTTCTTTTATTCCTTCTTTTCTTTCTTTTATATTTTCTTCCTTTTTTCCCTTTTTTTCTTTTCTTTTTCTTTTCACTCTTTTTTTGTTTCTTTTTCTTCTAATTCTTTTGTTTGTTTGTTTTCTTTCTATTGTCTTTCTTTTCATTTTCATTCTTTTTTCTTTTTTCTTTTCTTTATTTTTATCTTTATTTTTTCATTATTTTTCTTTTCTTTCTTTTATCTTTTCTTCTTTTTTTCTTTTCTTTTTTCTTTTTCTATTTTATTTTTTCTTTTCTCTTTTCTTTCTTTTATGTTTATTTTCATTCTTTTTCTTCCTTTTTTCTTTTCTTTATTTTTATCTTTATTTTTTCATTATTTTTCTTTTTAAATGATTTTCTTTTCTTTCTATTTTCTTTCTTTTCTTTTTATTTTCTTTTTTTCCTTTTGCTTTTCTTTATTTTTATCTTTATTTTTTCATTATTTTTCTTTTCTTTTTTTCTTTTCTTTTCTGCATTTTTTTCTTTCTTTTTTGTGTTTTTTTCCTTTTCTTTTTCCTTTCTTTTGTCTTTTCTTTCTTTTTATTTTCCTTTTCTTTTTCTTTCTTTTCTTTTATTTTTTCTTTTTCTTTTTTCTTTTTCTTTTCTTTTCTTTTTCTATATTTCTTTAATTTTAATTTTCTTTTTGTTTTCTTTTTAATTTTCTTTCTTTTTCTTTCTATTTTTTCTTTTTATTTTCTTTTTTCTTATCTTTCTTTTTCTTTCTTATTTTCTTTTTTCCTTTTTCTTTTTTCTTTTCTATCTTTTTCTTTCTTTTCCTTATTTTCCTTTTCATTTTCTTTCTTCTTCTTTTATTTTCTTTCTTTTTTTTTTTTCCCCTCCTAAATATCACTGTCTCTTTTTTTTTTTTTTTTTCCCCTCTGGTGATGTCCTTTCTGATGCCAAGAAGAGGTAGCTGAACAAAACCATGAACAAAACTTTGGGAGAGCCCTAAAGAGAGAGGGGAAGCAAATTTTGTTTTGTTTTGTTTTTTTGTTTTGCACTAAAACTTAGAGAGTTAAAAGTAGAGGACATGGCTGGAGCCACTAAGCTGTGGTGTAAACATGGCCATTTAAGAGGATTTGCATACCATTTATTAACCTTCCAGAAGAGCTACACAGACCCCAGTCAGGGAAAGCAACTGTGTACACATGTTCATTTCATTCCTGTTATCGAAATGCAGCCTCTGCCAGCCACCTCCCAGCGTTTTCCACAGGCAGATAAACACAGGGACCAGGAAAACAGGTGGATGGATGCAGGCTCTTTCCCCTGTTGGGTTTTATAAAATCTGGATTTTCTTTTTTACCTGCATCCTAGGAGGAAAGGTGTGAGCTGCCACACGTTGTGCTTCAGGTGTTTGTTAAGGGTTAGATTTCATGATCCAGGCAGGTCTGCAAGGAAGGGCTGTGGGTGATGTGTGGGTGCACCTGTGGGTGCTTAGCTTGGCAGTGCCTCAGCCATGGCCAAGAGTGGAGCATCTGCAAGGCTAGAGGCTGTGGCAGAACCTGCAGCAGCTCACACACCCACAGGCTCCTCCACAAGGTCCCAGTCCTGCCCTCATCCTCGTTGCAGATTTGACCCTGTGCCACCACAGTTTATGCCTTGGTTTCCACAGAAGCAAACAGGGACATCAACACCTCCTCTCCTCCCTTGAGCACTCCCAGATCTCTGGTGGCCATAGAAGCAATGTGTCCTGCTCTCTTTTTGATGATAACAGTCTGGGTTTAGTACATAAAATTCAAAGTGCTTAATAAAAAAGTCTCACTGGTGAATGTCACAATCTTGTGGAAAGAAAATCCTCTCTCTATGGGCATGTTGCTGAGTTTGGGGGGGTGGGAGTGGGGGGGTGTGTTTTGTGGGTTTTGGTTGGTTGGTTTGGTTTGGTTTGGGGTTTTTTGTTGGGTTTTTTGTTTTTTTTTTTTTTAGGATCATGGAGGGGGAAATGAAAGCAGAAGTTTGTCCCCACAAGAATAAGTACAATTGTACACCCACAGCAGGTTAAGATTACACAGCAGGCACATACACACACAAGATGAGATAGATGTTGGATGGAGATGCAACCAACCAACCAACCAACCACCAATTGCCCCAGCACCCAGTGAGCTTCAGCTGCACCTTTGCAGCCCACTTTCTCTTGGAGTAGCTGTTTTACAGAGAGAGCAGCCAGAAGGGCTAGGATTGTGCTGTGGGTGCTAAATACCCTGGAAACTGGGAGATTCAGATTCAGTTTGTATCCTACCACAAATTTGCACAGCTCCAGCTGTGTGTGGTACATCTGCACCATCAGCAGAAACTTCTCCAGAGCCTTAATCATACAACCTACACATTCTTGGAACCATTGGTGGCTTTTACCACAGAGGTAGCTTGAGCTCTGGACGTCCCTGTCTCTTAGCAGGAGTCCTGGTGTACCAGACCTGCCTGAAGAAGGATGAAAGGCCCCATTAAGGTACCAGAAACGCCCAGCAAGGATGCTCTGCACCATCAGTGCTGCACTGTGGCAAGACAGGAGCTGAGCTTGCACCTGGGTGATGGGAATGAAGATCAAACATCATCACAGATACGGTCAGAGATATCGGGGAGCCCTCTAGCCCTGGAGGAGAGCTCCTTCCCCACCACACACACACACACATTTCAAAGCCCAATTCGAGGATGCTATCAGCTTAAACAAAACAGAAAGGAAAGCTCATTAGAAGGAATTTTCCCCTCTTCATTTCCTCTGCATTTTCTTTTTCTTTTCACTTTAAAGACATGTTGCTTTTTCTTTTCACTTTAAACACATGTTTCTTTTTCTTTCCACTTTAAACACATGTTTCTTTTCACTTCCCACTTGGGTTCAGAAGCTGGATTAACTCATCCATTTTTCCCCTCCATAGAACAGCAAGCTGTAACGTTTTACTTTGCAAGCACTGCATAAGAACACTTTTAAAATAAAACTAGATTTTAGGGTAGGTTTTTTTCATTGATTTTTTTTTTTTGGGACCTATGCCACTGCTATATAATGCCTTATAAATCCTGATTGTTCTTTGGGTTATAATTTATTTCAACAACAACTTCTTTAAACTCATCATGTCACAACTCCCCACCTTCGTAACAGCTATGGTACCGCTAAAGAGCCAGCACCACCATCCAAAAACCAAGGTGAGAGTGCAACTGAGGGAGAAAACCTGACATAAGCTGTGTTAAAGCTATGTAGGGAAAGTGTAATTAATGTAAGACAAGAGAGTGAAAAAGAAAGTAAGTTTTGAAACCTCTCCCAGCCATCACATACTTCACAGCACAGTACAAATGCCGTTCCAAGGGTTATTTTTAGCCTGGCACACACGGGTATATTGTTACCCAGCCTGCTGCTAGAAGTAATTTTAAATATCTTTCAGAACAATCAAAGAAGATGCTACATTCAAGAACAGGCACAGAAGTCATCCTTATCTCGCATTCTCCATGAGAACATTTGACCTTCCTGATTTGGGTTCACTCGACAAGAATTTGCTGGCTGCTTAAAGATCCACATCTCATAGAGGGCAATTATCATAAAAAGTTCCTATCACAAACCCTCCACTGAAGAGTGTTCTCTTTACCTACCAAAAGGTGACATTTTCCAAGCTGTTACCTAGAGAGCAAAGGACAAATGGAAAAGATCAGTGACATAAAAGCAGCATTATCATAACATCCCGTGGCAATTTCCGAGTCCTTTGAAGGCCAGATGCTTCTGCTCCATATCTAAATTTCCTATAATAAGAGCCTCAATGGATGCACAAAACATACCTGTGTCACCAAGTAAGAAATCTTGGCCATCCTACAATTTCAAGTAATTTTCTATTTGAGGTTGGTCATTTTTATTTTATTTTGTTCCCCCCCCCCATTTCTCCAGCAAGCCAGAGAGAGACAAGAAAATACCACGAGTGAAGCTGAGCGCTAGAGACAAATTGGAACTATTCAGCTGGCTCAGCTGGATGGGAGCTGTGGCCCAGGAGTTACAGCTGAGCCTCAATTCCCTCAAAGTGCAGGAATTATCTGGCAGGAACCCATCTCATCCCTAACGGCGACTTCACCCCTCACAGCAACCTCACAGCGAGGGGAAGGCACTCTGGGATTGATAATCCAAAGCCAATCTGCACAAAGGGAAAGCTCTTTGGTGGTCTCTTCCTATCCAAAGCAAACAGCTTCTGATGCATTTGGAAAGCGCTTGGCTCTCTCCTGCAATCTGTTGAGTCTCTCTGGTGGTGGTGGTCACTGCCCAGACCTTTTTGGTTTTGTTTTTGTTTTGTTTTTTTTTTGTTGTTGCTTTATTTGCTTTTGAAAGCCTCCAAACTCTGAAAATNCCAGATGCTTCTGCTCCATATCTAAATTTCCTATAATAAGAGCCTCAATGGATGCACAAAACATACCTGTGTCACCAAGTAAGAAATCTTGGCCATCCTACAATTTCAAGTAATTTTCTATTTGAGGTTGGTCATTTTTATTTTATTTTGTTCCCCCCCCCCATTTCTCCAGCAAGCCAGAGAGAGACAAGAAAATACCACGAGTGAAGCTGAGCGCTAGAGACAAATTGGAACTATTCAGCTGGCTCAGCTGGATGGGAGCTGTGGCCCAGGAGTTACAGCTGAGCCTCAATTCCCTCAAAGTGCAGGAATTATCTGGCAGGAACCCATCTCATCCCTAACGGCGACTTCACCCCTCACAGCAACCTCACAGCGAGGGGAAGGCACTCTGGGATTGATAATCCAAAGCCAATCTGCACAAAGGGAAAGCTCTTTGGTGGTCTCTTCCTATCCAAAGCAAACAGCTTCTGATGCATTTGGAAAGCGCTTGGCTCTCTCCTGCAATCTGTTGAGTCTCTCTGGTGGTGGTGGTCACTGCCCAGACCTTTTTGGTTTTGTTTTTGGTTTGGTTGTTTTTTTTTTTGTTGCTTTTTTTGCTTTTGAAAGCCTCCAAAGTCTGAAAAAAACCTCAAGGTTTGGTGTGAAACCCACGAGAAGGCAGACTTTCAGAGGGTCTGAGTGTGGTGTGGGCTCAGGGGTGAGCAGCCCCTGGGTCCACCCCCGGCAAGCTGACATATTCCAGACTCTGTGAGCTCGATTTCCTTGCACAGATGGCAACCTTGCATGGAAGGTCCACAGCGAACTCTGAAACTGTCATTTCAACCAAACACTCATGTCGGGCCTGCTTTCCTCAAGCCAAAATCATGCCAGACTATCTGCAGGAGCTGGGGAAAGAGACTGGCTTTAGGAGAGTGTAAGCTGACTTCACTGGAACCACTGCCAAGCGAGGCTGGTGGAAATAAGAAGGAAAATCACTGTCCTCCAGGTTTCATTCCCAAAGGAAGCAGAGCCTTTGCACAGCCCTGGTTCCCACTTGCTTAGCCAAAAGAGAACAAACCAAACAAACGGACAAACAAAAATAAAAACAATAAAGGCAGGTGGGGGATGCCATATACATATTCTAACCAAGACACAGAGGTACCTGCCTGACCTTGCTTTGCTAAATCATTTCCAAATACAAGCTGGGCTCCTGACTCCTGCCTGTTGTTATTTATTTATCTATTTTGCACCCACTCCACTCCCCAGGAAAAAAAAAAATTAAAAGGAGAAAAAAAATTGATTCCTCTATGATTTACGGTGGGGTTAAGGCAAACGTGAAGCCCATGTTAAGGCTGTTCATCTCATGATAAGGCAGCAAAAAGGTCAACAAATTACTCTCTCCCTAATGGTTCATTTGAACCAATGAAAACAGGATTTTTTATCCTCCCGGGTCAGGTCTGCTTAGAAATCCTACATCCCCTTCCCCCCTTCCCTCCTCAGCCCCCCCCCCGCCCCATTCCTCCTCCCTTTCTTCCACTCCCAGCCCCTTTTCTTTTAACTCTCTATCTCTGATCCTCCAAGGTGACCTTTTCTCCCACTCCTAATACCAAATTTTCTGGCTGACTGATGCTGAGTGTTGCTGCTGCCCTGGCTGAGGGTCCCTCAGCTCCAGGGGCAGGACTCAAAGCCTACAGCCCCAGCCCAGGATGGGATGCACCACTCGCTGCTGCTGCTGCTGCTGCTGCTGCTGCTGCTGCTGCTGCTGCTGCTGTGCTCAACTGCCACTGGCAGNGCTGCTGCTGTGTTGAACGGGGAAAGAAACCAGAGCAACGAAAGATGGAGGGGGGTGAAGCCCTACGGTTCTTCTCCTGCTTGGGAGAGGTTTATCTGGCGAATCCAAGCCTCATCAGTGATCAACTCGCAGGGGATGAGTGAAGGTTCTGCTGCTTCAGCCAGAGCTGGAGCAGCGAGCGCTGACGGGCGCCTGTTAGGAATAGCTATCACATCTAATTGTTATCCTTGCTGCTGATTGAAGGGGGAAGTGGAGGGATGGGAAGTTCAGCTGGGTGACTTGATGCAGTTTTAATGAGTCTCTCTTTTTCTTTTCTTTTTCTTCTGCCATTTTCACCCCCACCACCCCCCCTCCCCCTCCGGCCTGCCTGTTTTAATATGGAAATATAGTAAATTCTAACAAAATAAGGCTGGCACGTAGAGCACAGATCGAAGGCAAACCTCCACCAGTCTTTCAGCAGTCACAGGGCAGCAACAGCACTAGAGAAGCAATTAGTTCCTTAAGTTCTTTAATTCAGGGCCTTTGGAGGGGGTGGACACTAGATTAAGCCCTGCTTCATTTGCCTATTTATTCAGCTGTCAGAAAGCTGAAAGGGTTAAATCGTCTGTTGGAGAAGAAAGACTCCACAGAGTAGCTCCTGGAGTGACCATGCCCAGCGAGCAGCCAAAGCTGGCTCCATCGCAGCGCTGCAGGTCCCTGCAATATGACCTCATGCAGTAAATAGTTAAAAACGCACTGTTCTTTTTTTTTTTCCCCCTCTCCCCCTTTTCTTTTCTCCTTTCCCAGCAGATGCAGTGGCTGAGCGTGCAGCAGAACCTGACTCAGCAAAGAGCCTGATGTCAGAGTAGCCCCAGAGGTGCTGGAATTCACCCCGAGCAGAGGCAAGCGAAGCTCAGGGCAGTCTGCACCAAAAGGCAAAACCAGAATTAGCCCAAGTTTCAAGGGAGGGTTTCTAAACTGGGCTGTATGGAACTGGGGGAGGCTGTTGTGCAGCAGTGGACCCTCTGACTCTGAATAATAGCAAGATTAAGCTCCATGTTTAGCTCTGGTTTGTACTCGCTCCCTTGCTCCCTTCCTTGCTTTTCCTTGCTTGCAGCCATGCGTGTGCCCAAGCCCTGTGTCTCCAGGCTGTACAGAACTGATGCTCCCCTCCACATCCCAGCTCCTATTTTCAGCCTTGCATCAGAAGTAGATTTAAGAAGTTAACTCTCCCAAGTGAAGTTGTTTGGCTTTGTTATGCCTCGGTGCACCCCCTGCACATCAATTGTGCCACTACCAGGCAGGCTTTTAATTACAGAACCATGTTTGTGGTGCACGAGCAGTTTATTCCTAATACAGGTCACCAATTTGGATTCTCTTTTAGCTGAAGTATCCCTCAGTGCTGTGATGTCTGACAGCCTAGATCCAACCCCAGTGTGTTCACTCATTCTCTCTCCATTATTTGAGGTACAAAGCTCAGAGAATCTGTTTCCACAATCTAAAAGGGGTAAAAGGGGGGGGGGGGGAGGGGGGTTTGGTGG
>VWZE01017216.1:354672-366045 GCA_013396675.1 Eubucco bourcierii | reverse complement strand
GGGGGGGGGGAAGTGGGTTTGTATGGTTGCTATTCCAGGATTGATTGATTTAATTTTTTTTTAATTGGTTTTTTGGGGTTTTTTGGCTTGAAGAACTAAAAAATGTAGCAGATTTGAAGTGGATTTGGAGGAACAGCTCACACAGGATCACTCACAGAGAGAGAAGGAACGCCAGCAGGTCTGAAGTATGAGGGCTGAAAACAGAGGCAGCATGTAATGCAATTTTCTTATAGCATATCATTGAATTTTGTTAATATAATAACCTGAAATAAAGTATTAAGACAGATTGACGTGCCTGGCTAGTGCAGCTGAGGATTCAGATATTTAAATCTAACATGTTCTAGCTTGTTTCCTATCGAAATCAATGCAAGTTCTCCCTCACTGCTGATTGTAGGGCAGGGGGGAAATGGATCCAGCTTATGCAGAGCAGTGACAGGAGGGGGAATGAGTAAGTTCAGCTTAGTTTTCAAATGTGGATTTCTTATGTCTAATTTCTGTTTGATTTCTGTGGTGTTTAGGCTTGGGTTTGTTTTTGGGTTTTTGTGTGTGTGTGTGTTTTGTGGTTTTGTTTTTTGGTGAGTTTTGTTTGGTTTTTTTTTTTCTTGAAAGGGGGGGAAAAAAAAAAAAAAAAAAAAAAAAAAAAAAAAAAAAAGGGAATCTGTTTTCTTTGACATCCAAAAATAAAATAGAAATCATCCCAGTGCAAGGAAGGAGAGAGGAAAACAGAGTGAAAACCCTGTTTCATGTGCATCTCCCTTTCATGCCTTAATGATGTAAAACTCCCTTAGCCACTCTTTTCTAGCTGCCACTTTATCTTCCCAAAGGATAGGACCACATCCTGCTGGAACCTGGGGATTCACTGAGCCTGCTCACGACTGACACAAACACTTCAAAACATTTTGGGGCTGAAAACATAAACACAGAAAATATTTCAGAGCCTCACACTCGATTTATGCACAGTCACATTCTCATAGCCCTCATCTATCTTTGTTCTAGGAGCATTGTGAGCAGGTATTTGCTTTTCTTAGCTGTTTGCTAACTTAATTTCTCTCTCTCTTTTTTTTTTTTTTTTTTTTTTTCCCCAATATTTGGAAGCTCCAAGTTAGCAGTTTGTGTCCAGGCATTCATCCTCTAAACTGACTTCAAAAGACTCAAACAAAAAGGCATTAGTTCATCTTTCCACCGAGACAACAGCGATGCCCCAGTTAGTCACAGAAGAAGGAGGCTCCAACCCATAATGTCAGAAACATTAAATATTAAAACAAAAATTAAAAAAAAAAAAAGCCAAATCTATTTCAAAATGTTTTTCACCCAAGGTATTTCCAATTACCCTGCCTAAGACCATTTCCTTTGATGCTAAGCATCGTGCAAGTTCTGGGAAACAAAAAAAAAGAACAAAACTTCAGATATTAAGAATCAAGTAAAGAGGAATTTAAAGCTAATGCAAATTTCCACAGTAAAAACCAGGCCACTTCAAAATCTCTTCTCAGATTAAAAGCTGAGTTTTCACAAATAAAGTAGTAGCAGCTCCCAAAGCAGAGTGGAGAGTCTTGCTGGAAATAAGCAGGGAACACCTTGCTTCTGCCTTCAAACCAAGCTGAAGCAAAGGGATTAATGAAGGAACGGAAAAATCAGTGGGAAGGGTCCTGACATTTCCAATGGGAGCTGCAAAAGGAAAGAAAACAGCAACCCTCAGACCTCCCAAAGCAAGCTAAAGGAATCCTCTCTGTGATCAACGGCTGGAAGGAGGTAAAATGGATACTCAAAAATATTGCAGCACCATGCAGGCAAGGGCAAGAACAAACCATCCCACTGCTTCCAGTCTCCTGGCTATTTCCAGTCATTGTTTCCCACTATTTCCAGTCACTTGGCTATTTCCAGTCACTATTTCCCACTATTTCCAGTCACTATTTCCCACTATTTCCAGTCTCCTGGCTATTTCCATTCACTCTTTCCCACTGTTTCCAGTCTCCCGACCTAGCTCCTTCTCTGAATGATTTCAGCATTTTATCTATATGGTTCCTATGATTTGTTTAGTTAATTTGGTTTGTTTCTTGGCTATATTTAATTTGTTTTTTTCTCATTTGCACTTTGCAAAAATCATAAAGGTTTTGGCTGCTAAATGTTTCCTGCACTGGAGAGCTGCTTGCAGCCTTCCCAGGAAGCTTCATCTTTTGTGATAAACAAAGAGTTAGGGGAGGCAGCTGGGAGCAGGCTCTCAGCTCTGCTCTCCCATCTTCTTCAGCATCCAGGGCAAGCAGAAAGTCTCTAGCAGGGCATGACCTTGAGAAGGACACTCCATTTGCAGCTGCCAAAGAGAGTGAGGTTGCATCCTCCACTCTGGATGGCTTCTTCTCTCCCTACTTTGACATTCAAACCAGCTTTGCAAGGGTGGTGTGGCTGGACGCTCACCACCGAGCCACGGTGAGAGTGTAACTTTGTGTTCCTCAGCTGGAGGAAAGCACTGGGAATACAAATTGGAGCCCAAATCATTTCCTGGCGTTATTTCACTCTAAATCTTAATGGCCCTGGCATTGTGAAGCTCTCTCATTTATTTTAAGAGCAGGGAAGATTTATTCTACCCAGAAGTCATTCAGAGCGGGATGGAGAACAACCAGGACTTGGTTTGCTGTTTTGCAACAACAACTAAAGTCAAGGCTGCTTTTTATTATTTTTTTTTTTTTTGTCCTTAATTGCTGGAGGGGTTTAGAGCACTTTTACTTCTCTTCTAAAGTAATGTTATTATTTTTTCCTGTATTTCGAGCAGCTGTCCTAGACATCTCCTTCTGACATAACTCCTGGTACTCTGATGGGCCAGTCACTCCTTTAAAACCCACCTAGGTTTTAAGTAGCAGCTTTGAGAGCCATCCCTGTGTTTCTTGCACATGTCAAACATAAAGGGTTTAATTCCACTCATAGGAATTCAGGATATTTGAGCAAATGTGGGCTCAATCTCCTAGACACAAAGTATCCCTGTTGAGGACTATTCAGTGACACAAATAAGTACTTTTAGAAGGGAAAATGGGCTGGGGAACTAGAGATGACCCAAAGACAAAGACCTGCTGGGAAGCTGAGCTTATTGCTCATGTTCCTGGCTGGCAGCGCCATATCTCCTCACCACTACTCAAGCTCTACATCATTTGCAGGGTATGCAACTGGCATATGGAATTTTTAAAAGCAATTTTGTAAAGATGGGCTTCTATTTCTGTTCATACCATAGCTCTTAATCCTGAGGCAGAAGCAACCAATGCCTGAGTTTTGCATGCATGCATATGCATTACCTGGAAAAGGCAGGCGAATGTCACTTTTGGGTTTCTACCAAAATTTTTCCTTAGCTGAGTTTTTCTCAGGAACTGGAGAAGAGACAGAAGCAGAGCCCTTAAAATATGTTTTCAGCATTTAAAATGCAAACTGCAGCCTTCCTCCCTTCCCCACCTATACTTGGGGTGAAATTCAATGCTCCTGGTAACTCGCAGATCACCCTTAGATGGAGGATGAAGTAGCCAAGATGGACATCATGTTGTAGAGGGGATGCTGAATCTGGATACAAGCTCTTTGTTGGACAAAAAAAGAAGAAAAAAATGTGCAGAGGGAGGTTGGAGAGCAATAAAAGGAGAGACAAGAGAGATTCTTGACTGACCTGCTATCATTTGAATACATGGGCTCAGACAGGCGGTGCAGAAAGGCTCCAGCCCCTGGGCCAGTGCTGGATATTAGCTACACAGAAGAGATTGCAAGCTCTGCCTTCAGGGTTGCTGCTGGACTCTTTTTTATTTTTGCCACATATTCCCATCTCCTTTGTATGTAACCCATTAGCATAGGCTGAGCACAGGGTGTCAGGTGCATGACTGGACCGAGCACGCCTCATATCCAGCCTCTCTGCCTTTCCAGGGATGGTCAGCAATTAGCCAGGGATGCCTCATGTGGGGCTCTGAGAAATTCAGCCAGGACCATCTGATTCGCTTGTTTACTGCCCACTCCAACAGCAACTGGCCCGAAAATCTGTAAACAGCACTCATTGGATGAACTCAAAAGATGGATGCTTGTTCATGTGTGTTCTTTTAGATGCTTATTGGCCTAACTGGCTTTTCATTAACTCAAGAGCTCTGCTATTTATTTTAATATTCCAAGCATTTATGACCTTGTAGCTACATCATCTGATTCTCTCTCTATGTATGTCCTAGGTCATCAACAGTTTGTTTTCATTTCCCTAACGCTGCCTTTTAAAACTATTTGTCATACAAATTCCTGCAGAGGAAATGTGAAATATCTTTCAGGCTTGACCTTTTCTGGGCACAGACACCTCCCTGCCATGGGAGTTTGAGCGTTCAGGTGTAGAAATTAGGTTTGTGGAAATGGGGCACCGTAAAAGGGTGTTCCTCCTTTCTTTTTCTTCTAAACAAAGGAGCAGTTAGCAGAAA
The DNA here is from genome assembly GCA_013396675.1 of Eubucco bourcierii. Taxonomy (NCBI): domain Eukaryota; kingdom Metazoa; phylum Chordata; class Aves; order Piciformes; family Ramphastidae; genus Eubucco; species Eubucco bourcierii. The sequence goes on along the minus strand of VWZE01017216.1, from coordinate 361,624 downwards.
GTCACTGGCTCTGTTTGTATTTCTGTCATTCCTAAGAGTTTTAGTCCAGTTCTAACTAAACCTTGGTGTGTGGACCAAGATTGTCCTTCAGACCACAGAAGGGAGAAAGAGAGTAAAGGGGAAATAAAATAATTCACCTTTTTGTGAGTGAACTTCTCTTTTCCTTTACTATTTACTCTGGCTCAAATCAATCATTTATTTTCTAACCTTTTAGAGGTTTATATCATCAAGATAGAAGAAGGTACTAAAAGCAGGGACAGCTGACACTTTTCCATTCACATCCTCTTTAGGAGCTTCCAGTATTTGGATCAAACATCCCTGAGATATTAGAGTGGTTCACATGTCACCTTCAGTCCTCCACTTGTGGACACTGGTTTAGCTCTGCAGACTTCACTACATTTACTTGTGTGAGTGTTTTAATCTTGTCCCCAGGTTTGCTGTAGCTATGATCTTGAGCTAAGTGACAGCAAGGTCAAAGGGAGTGATTAATATTGTATTCAGTGGCCACTGCATTGGATCCTTCATTCTGAGAGCCCCTGAGTGAGGTCCATGGCCAACTGTGCACCCATCAGGATCTAGCTCTGCTAATATACAAGTGAATGATTACACACAGAGAGAACAACAGAATCTGATGGGAAGAAAAAGTACAAGAGGCAAAACAGACCATAAAATAATGAACTTTCTGCTGAACTAGAATTGTCATGTCTCAGGAAAGGAGAAAGCTGAAGAGTCTAAAAATGCATCTCATCGCACATCATCAGAAGGGTTGTGGTGATGTGCAGGGATGCAGAGCTCTGCTTGTCCCAGCTAAACCTAACTGTCTGAAGGTCTGGAAAACTTCAGACATGGAAAACACCCTTCAGGCCTTTGGTTTCCTTCTCACAATCTTCAGCCTCTCTTCTTGATTTGGAGGGAAAGAAAAATCCACTTGGCATTTGCAAATGGCTGTGATTCAAGGCAGCGAAGGGTCTCTGCTGACACCAGCCTCTCTGAGCTTTGGAACTCCTTGTGCCATAATGAAACCACAGCTGCTGCCAAGTGGGGAGGCAGCAAAGGATGGATGAGTGGGGAGATGCCTTCTCAGGCAGGCTGGGCTCTACTGCTTCACGAGTTGAACATCCATGTGCTGCACCATCTGGAGTGTGCACTGGCCCAGTCGTCTGCCCCAGATAGAGCAACTCCTGGGCAGGTGAAGGGGTGGCTCAGGGCAGCATGAGGACCATTTTGCAGCGGATGAGCAGAAGAAGGGTAACGATGCTTTTGCAACAGCATCTCACAAAAAAAAACAGGATCACAAATGGGTGCTCTGTTTCCAGTAAGAGGCTACCTCTGGCTTGGGAAAGCCCAGAGAAGTGGATGTAAAAGTAAACAATGAATCTCATCACCAATTCATGGTGAGAAGAGCCTGCAGAAGTAGCACTCCTGACAAATTTCTCCAAGCTCTTAGAGCACCTTAAGAGCAGATCGTTGTTATTACTCGCTTTATGGGTCTGTGGAGGATCCAAGTGGGTAAGAAATGCACATACTTAAGTTTATGGAAAGCTAAACCTTGCACTTAGTGCCCAGCTTGCTTAGATGTTCACATTCTAAGGTGTATTTCTGCCATATGGGGCATTCTGGCTGACCAAATTGGAATGAGTCCTGTAATTAATTAATTGCTATAGCAGGATGATACCTATCATTAATACTATGAATAATAAACAATATGTCTGGAACCATAAGCCCCAAAGAGCAAGTCAGACAAAGGCATGGGAAGCAAAAGAGGGATGTGAAAATAAATGTGTTCTAGTAAAGATGAAACAGTAACAGTGTAGGAGTCAGGGAGGTGGGAATATTAGGGAAATAACAGCCTGGTCCCTGGTTTGTGCTGAATCCACACAACCACACACCACATGAAATGGTCTCTGTCCTGAGGATTCGAAATTCAAGGCTTAGGCTGAGTGAGAAAAATGCCTTTACGACGGCTGTCTCTCTCTTGGCTCACTGAAGGATAATCTGTAGAGGTAGAAATAGCCAAGCCAGTGGATTTTAACATCTCCACTTGGATTTTCACCTCCATGTGCACGAAGAACAGCTTGCTCACAGAAACAGTTTGCACAGAGAGAGGGCAAGGGCTGCCAGAGAGAAGTAAAGGAGGAGGAGAGACCAACACAAGGATATGACAGCAGAAGAGAGGGGAGCAGGACAAGGTCTCTGCTTATCTATTTTTCAGGGAGAATGGAGAGATGCTTTAGAAGGACAGGCAGGGTATAGATGGGCAGGGAGACAGAGTGGGAGAAGATCAGCAGGGTAAGGGGCAGAGCTGGAAGTGCTAAGGAAAGGTTTCAGTGTTGGAGAGGGTGACGTTCAACTGATGCCCTGCTGGCACTATGTCAGGCTTGGGCCTGACATCTCTGTGGGCAGATCCTACACAAGATCCCTGCCCAGCCACCTCTCAAGCTGCCCTTCACATCTCTGTGCAGAGCAAGAGGAGGGAGAACAGTTTCTGTGGTTTATTTTTATGTAACAAAACAGTGACTTGGATAGAAACCACTCAGGATCTCTTAAGCCTCTTCCAACCCATCTCCTCTCCTAGAAAAAAATCTTTTGCCTTTTCTTTTTACCACCTCCACAAAATGAGAAGCAGAGGCTGCCTTAGCACTGGAGAACATGGTGTGGATCCTCATCCTCACCACCCCCTGCCAACTCCAGCTGTAGAGCCAATGGGTTACATCTCTAGCATCAAAGTCAGGGAAAGTGCTTTAACCCTGTGGATTTTCTCTGGGTGCTTTGGGAGAGACTGAAGATGTTGGCAATGGGCAGGAGAAAATAATATATAATAATAATAATAATAATAATAATAATAATAATAATAACCCACAAAGCACCACATAAATGAACTGCTCCAAGGTCACCTGGTAGACGGCATGGAGAAGGGTGGGACAAGGTTCCTTGCTGCTCCCTGTCCTCTAATGAAAGATGCACTTTAATGTGCTGATTACATTTGCACCAATTTCTTTTAAGTGAGAAACCAATGCAGAAACTCCAGAGAGTTGTTGCACTGCTGAGGAAAAAAAAAAACCAGACCCCAAAACTTTACTAAATAGTTAGCATAAAGCATCTATTTCTGTGTGTCTGTTTTGCCCCCTTTAGAAATTAATAATAGTAATAATAATTGTGGAGCAGATTTGGGGCACTGAGGTTACAACCGGTTCATAATTTCATCAAAATTGGGCAGCAGAATGATTTTATTATTATTATTTTTTAATTTGAGTGTGTCGGTGATGGTACAAGGAGAAAAGAAAAAAATGCATCTCACTGGGACACTGTGGCCAGGAGTGGGCTATTTGTTCAGGAAAGAATTGGAAGAAGAAGGAGAGAAAAGGAAAAAAAAAAAAAAAAGGAAAGGATGTCTGCTGTACATTAATTGTACAAGAAATGCAAAATGGCTGAAAACAGAGGAACAGGATTTATGAAGCTGTCTGGTTTTCAAGAGATCAAAGGCAGAGGTAGAAAAATAATCCGCTGGACGTGTCTAATTGCAAAGTGTGTACTGTATAAAAATACCAAATCTCTGCTGTCTCTCCTTGCTGCTGCCTCTCTGCCCAGCGCTGGGTTCTCCCGGGGCTGCGCTTCACCGGGGAATGGCCCCAGCGGGGGCTGCAGCGTCCCCTGCTCTGCCAAAGTGTCAGTCCCCAAGGACGGACAAAGACACAGAGTCTTTGGAGGAGAGGGCTCCGAGGAGGTCACTGGGCCACTGGCTGTGGCACTCAGGACTGTCACCCTGGGGACTCACCACCAGTTAGTTGGCACTTGGTGATTGCTTAGAGGTAAAACCCTCCGGGATGCAAACACTCAAGTGCCTTTTTCAGGCGACGGACAGAGGTCAGGTGCCCTGGAAAGTCTCCTTCTCCCCGCAAAAGCTCGGTGGCCGGGCGGGTTCTGCGGCTTATCCAACCTAAGTGGCACCCACTCTCTCTCCAAACTCACCTCCTGCTGTCCCCGCTGCCCCGGGGACAAGGCAGAGGCCATTAGCTGAAAGAGAGGTTTGCAGGACAGGGGCAGGCACGGTAGGGATAGGCAGGGACAAGCACACAAACAGGCGGGACAGGGACAGGCACAGAGCAAGGACAGGGCAGAGACAAGCAGAACAGGACTGGGCAGGGGCAGGCAAGGCAAAAATAGAGCAAAGGCAGAGCAGGAATAGGCAGGAACAGGCAGGGGAGGACAGCAGGGCAGGGACAGGCAGGGGTGTATGCAGGGGAACTGAGGAGGGGACGGGAGGTGTCTCTGTCCCTGCATTTTGGGAGATGGGTCGTGTCCTTATCTGGTGCTGGGAGCAGGGCAGCAAGATCCTGCTGCAGGAAGGGATGGCTGAAACCCCGGGGGGGAGCTGCGAGAAGCCCAGGGAGTGGGAGACTTTCCGTGTCCCTACTTTTCCCCAGCTGCAAAGGGCTGAGAAAGCTCCTTCCCTTCCCAGCTGCTCGCCTCATCAGTGAGGCCAATTGGTCACCCCAAGGACAATCCCATGCCCCACAGGGACACGAAGAGGGCTGTGTGGGGAGCAGAGGAGTATAGCCAGGGGGTCCCCCCGGGGCTGGAGCTGCTGTAGGCGCTGCTCTCTGACCTCGAAGCAGGCACGGAGCTGAGACAGGAGGCTCAAAAGAGCAATTTCACAATCGCGTATTGAAATGAGGCTGGGCAGAATTGCATTTCCCCGTCCCTTTAATCCAATAAGTCAGAACTTCTTAACTGATTAATTACAAAATTAATGAGTAAAATGGCAGGGTTTCACTGAGGTGGGAGGGTAAGAGATATATATATATTTTTTTTTCCCCCTAATGTTGTGCTCTTTAAAAAAGACTGAGGGAAAATAAAGTTACCTCAAAGCATCAGGGTGCTTTGATGCCTGTAACAGCAATTTAGTTGTTGCATTAATGGATTCTCTCTTTATTTTTAACGAGGCGTTGTGAAATGTGGTCTTGTTTTGTCTCAGAGAAGGATATTTGAGTTTTCCGTTTTCCATTACACAGATTGTCCCCGCGCAAAAAGAATTGTTTTACATCATTTCTCCACCTTCAATCCTGGAATTAAAGTGAGATTATCAACACCTTTCCCAGCGCTGGGGGGAGCAGGACTGACAAAACCTCCTCACCGTACATCACCCCACGTTCCAGCACCCTCCCAGCACCAGAGGTTGTGTTTACAAACACTCTTCCCTTCAGAAGCCACCTCATCGAACTTAGCACCAGCAACCCCCGAGACAGAATCCTCTACCAGAATCCTAGATAGATGGAGCTGACGGTTAGAGGTAGCACCAAAGCATCAGCTCTATGCACACAAAACGTCCGGGTCCCCCTCCCCAAAACTCCACCAGAGAAAACACGGCTCTGATGCTGCAGCAGTAAAGAGACAGTAGTTTCTCCCCTTCTCATGATGAACTCCGAGAAGCCTTCATTTCAGTGGCTTGTCATGCTTGTCACAGAGGAATCAAAGGCAGAGATGTCTGCCAGAGCGGTATTTGCAGGTATTTACACTTGATTTTTCTCCGTGAAAGCCCCAGCGCGGGATCCTGCGGCTCGGGGGCTGCCGCTGCGGCTCCCGATCCCGGCACGGATGCTGCCGGGCTGTTGACAGCCTGCTGGATTTGTTTGGAAAGCTCTCTTTAATCAAACAGGCTCCTGCCTCCATTAGAGACTAATATTTTTAGGACAAATATTTAAGGAGAGGTGAGACTTGAAGTATGGGGGAAGAAGGGGGAGGGAGATCTTTTTACCTTCTCAAAGCACTTGTGGTGAATAAAGGAGCAAGGGAAGGGGCCGACTGATGAAACACAAACGGGGGTTTTGTCCCCTCAGCATTGCTCGGTAAGTGGAGCAGCAGGAGCTGGAAGGTGTCTTTCCACTGGACTGGGACCTTCCTTAGAGGGATGGGCTGATTTTGTAAAGGAAAGTGTAAAACCCGCCATGAAAATACCTCTTCCCTCCTTTCCTCAGGATAAAACAATCTCTCCAGGAGCACATTCCAGGGGAAGGCTCAGGATAAATGTGTTCCCTTAAAGCAAAGAATTTAAGACATTCTGTGTGGTTTTGCCAAGGAGGGAGGTTTTCCCACAGCCTACCTGGTGTCACTGCTCAACCTCATCCTGTTCTCCCAAACGCAGAAGTGAGTTTAAATGTGTAGAAGAGACACTGGGAAGGGCTGCGGGTTCAGAGTGGGGGCTGCAGCAGTCAGAGCCAGGCTCAGCCCTGCCTGTCCCCAGCTCATTCACTGCTCCAGAGGGAATGAATGACCCTGCTAAAGCCACTGCTCAGTTTCTACAGGGGTAGCTGAGGGGTACAACATCAAAATTTGGCATGAAACAGAGGAAAATACAACTGCAGACAGGGCTGCTGAGAGGAGCCATGTACAGACAGATGGACAAAGACAGACAGTAGCTCAGTACCTACAAGACTTATAGGCATTTAGAAATACATTCTGGGAAATATCTCCATACACTAGATCTATATTACAGTGTAAGTTGTACCAGCACAGCTGGAAAGGTTTGGAGCACGCAGGGCATTACAAGCTCACAGGGTGCGTAGGCACACATGCAGTCTGGTGGTATAAATACGTGTGTCACCCCAATTATACATGCATTAGATGTACATAGACATAAATAAATATATCTATAACCCACTGCATTCAGCACAGCCATGCAAAGAGAGCTGTAAAGCTGCCCCTGACAAGTGGGCAGTGTTACATGCACAGGAGAGGGGCTGCAACTATGCCTACCAGCACCTGAGCGGGGCGGGTATTTGCTCCCATTTTATTGCCTCTGGGGCAGGTCTGCAGTGGTGAGAAGGGCAGGGGCACAGAGCCTGGGGGACTGGAGTTGGCATCCATCTCCTGCACCCTTCCAAACCAGGAGAAACATCCTCAGGCAGGCTGTGTGGGATAGTTTGCAGGGGAAAGTAAAGCAAAACTAAAGGGA
>VWZE01017216.1:285759-343121 GCA_013396675.1 Eubucco bourcierii | reverse complement strand
TTTTTTTTTTTTTTAATTTATTCCCAAAAGCTGGGGGCTGCAGTCACCCCAGTGCCACCCCTGCCACTGCAGCCTGCAAGGTGGGACGTGTCCCTTTTGGCAGTCTCCAGCGAGACTGCAGCAGCCCCATGCTAGGTCTTAGGTTAGGCTTTAGACCTCAATAAATCTCTGTTGCAAGACTCGTGTTTTCAGCCTCCTAACACCACGTCCAGCCCCGAGTTTGAGCCTCCTGAAAGCGCTGCTTTACAAGGGAAGACTGAATTATTTGGCTGCAAAAAAAGCCCTAGAGCTGGATTCAGCCGCATACACACAACTCTCTGCACTCCCCTCCCCTCCTCATCTCTGCTCCACTTTTTGTCAGCATTGCGTCTGTCCAAGGAAGCGAGCCCATAGACATCTCCATCCTCCAACCCTGCAGTGCCTGACGTGGGACACGCGACCTTGTCTGCAATGGAGATGCCAGTAGCAGAGCTCTTGTTTAGGAGTGGGGCAATAAGAGAAACCTCTCTGTGCTTTGTGGGATTTTGCTCCATGCCATGCTTGCCTCTGGAATGTGGGCACTTTTAGGTAGGGCTCCTGGGGGAAGCGGGACAAGGAAAGGGAAGAAGCAGAGGACGCGGGCCCGGGAGGACAGCAGCATTGCTCGAGGCTGTTCTGCAGCAGAGGCGCCGCACAACCAAGCAGATGAGGAAGGCTGATGCCTCCAAGCCTGGCGAGAGGCAGGAAGCACACGATGCCCATACGGCTACATCGAGCGGTGCAGCAACACCTTCCTCTCCTGCGGACCTGATCCGGAGTGTTGCTCCAGCAAGGCCAGGTACCGTGTCACTGCAGAAGCTCACAGGGCAGGAGGCTACGAGGTGCAGGAGGGCCCAGCTTCATCAGGAGGGCTCTAGAGGCGCAGAGATAAGAGAAGCTGGATTGTTCCCCTCCCTCTTTCCCAGTAGATCAGCGCAAGAACCAAGGTGTCGGAGACCCGCTTGCTCCCACGTCCATCAAGCGCGGCAAGGTCACAGGACACATTTTGACCTCATTTGCCCCCACCATAAGTCAGGGGCTATGCAGCAACACCATTCACTGCTGGGGAAAGGGACACCACTGTCACACAGATCTCTTCCCTGCAATCCTGCAGGGGCAGATTGCCAGCCACGGGGCAGTTCTGCTCTTGAGCAAGTCCTTGGTTCTTTGCAAAGCAGATAGTGAGGGATAAGAAGCCAAGTGCAGGGAGCTCAGTAAAGCTAAAGCTGGCATTAAGAGACAGAAGGGAGGAAGTCACTCCAAGGTGATCTGCAGTGCAGCATGAAAGCTGTTGGCTCCCTCCAGGGGCCACCAAGAAGCCAAGGACAGCTCTTGAAGGAATGCAGGTAACTGGGGGGCTGCATGGGGCCCAATGGACCAGACTGGGCCTGGTGCCCAGATTGGGGCACGACGGGGATCAAGAATCAAGATTGATTGTGTCAAGATGGCACATGCCAGATTGCTTCTCCTGAACCAGATTCCTCTCCAGGTTTGCAGGGGAGGGAGCTGCACAGAAAGCAGGAATGCCTCAGTCCTCAAATGTTCTCTCTTTCCTCAGGCTTCCTGTGCACTCCCTTCTTCTTACCCAAGGGGCTATTTCAGAGGTTAGGTCACCTGCCCGTAACCCTCGTCCCCCACACAAAGATCCCTCCAATGTCACCGTGTGTCTTGCACCAGTGTGACCAGCAATAGCTGCCCCCATCCGCAGGCTGCAGCTGGGGGTCTGCAAAAGAACTGTCCCCATGGTGCTCCCTGCTGTGCGTGCACAAGCCGATGGCTGCAGCATGGCCAAGGGAGGTCTGGTTCACACACACCCCACCAAGCATGGTCACGGGCTCTGGGACCACTGCACTGCAATGAGCTCTTCACACCAGCTTGAAATCAAGGGAGATGAGCAGGAGGCAGCAGGAGGCAGCTCAGCTGCAGCTGGCAGATGAAAATGCAAGAAAGGCTGGTGGTGGAGCCAGCCATGGTTTCACTTTGTGTGCTCTCTGCTTACACAGTCACCCCTGTTTGTCTAGGTAAGTCAAGGCTCAGCTGCATGGGAGTTGAGGGTTACTGCACAGAGGCCACCCATGAGGGGGCAAAACTGTCCCCAACCTGCTCATGGTGTTTCAAACTCAGTGGTGGAAGCCCATGTCTCATTTCTGTGTCAAAGCCAGCTCCTTAGCCTTGGTTCCCTGTGATCCTACAGCAATTCCTGGCTGGCTGTGAGAGGCTTTTGCTCTGCACAGGGTTCAGCTGGGGGCACCTTCTTCAGGAGGTCACCTAATCCTGCAGGCTGGTTAGCTGACAAAAGCCCTCAGAGCAATGCCACTAGTCACACAGCAAGAGCAGCACCGACACCAAATCATATCCAGTCCCAGGCACCACCTCCTCTGCATTCAGATTTATCCAAGATCAGATGCATGCCTGTGTCAGTCACAGCTTCAGCAAAGTCCAGTTTCCTGATGGAAAAGCCTTGGGGAATATGAGCTGGTCTTTGCAACAAGGGGGCTGCATCAGGCTATTTCATGGTAGAGTCACTACAAAGGACAAAATTACCTTCCTAGTTCCCCTGTACAGTTCCCCCACACCTAGGAGGCCTGCAGAGTTTCCCACTACCCAGGGAAAAGCACAACTGGGTCCAAGCTTGGGTGAGAAGGAAAATTTACCTTCATCCCTCTAAGCATCCCTTTTAAACGTACACAAAGCACCAGAATCCACTCCTCATTCACATGACAACAGCCCAAGCAATGGCTTTATATATGATTGCCTCAAGTCTTCACATCAGCCATCAAGGACAGGTTGAAAAAATACCTCTCTCTGGTCTCAAATCACCCCATGGCAGGTGGAGCTGTCTTGTTGTCCACTGAGTCTGCCAGAGGCCTCAGGTTTGAGCTACATCAAGAAATACAGGAACTGCTTGCAAACAGGATAAGGAGAAACAAATCTAGGCAGAGATCAAATCTTGAAGGAAGGTTGGATGATATGAGTAGGGTAAACCTATGAAATAAAGAGGTTAGGAAAAAGAGGCCAACAATCAAGGCTGCTGAAAGGGGAGGGAACCACCAGATTTCCACATCTGTGTAGGAAGCAATAGGCTCAACAGCCAGCAGGAATGATTCAGGTGTTAGGAAAAAGCTTTCTGATGGGAAGGATGGAGAACATTGGAACAATCTGGGAAGAAGGAGAAATTCCTGCCTAGGAAAGATACTGGAGAAGCACTTGGCAGGAGACTCATGGAGAACTGGTCCCTCCAGCCTTACATGCAAGCAGAATGTGACATCACAAATCTGTTTCCCCTGGAAGAATGGAAAATCCCCCAATGACCTTCATGTCTTTTCCCAAACCCAAAGGGTTCATCAGTGTCACCACAGGCACCAGGGGACATAGCAACAACAAAACTCAGTGTCTGTAAAGCCCAGGTTTGTCATCCTCATACAAGAACAAGGCTGAGACATCCCAAGAGAAATTAATAAATTCCAGGTGTCTTCTTTCCCCCCTCCCCACCCCAGAAAGATAGAAATGGGATGTCCCTTTATTAATCCCATGGAAATAATCCTATTTGGGATTACTTCCTCAGACAGTTTGTCCCAAGGCAGCTCAAAACCAATTGAGAGCATTATCAAGGCATAATACCCCCAGGTGACATCCCAGAGGGACTGCTCTTTTCTTTCACCTCCTAAGAGCTCCCTGCTGATGAACTGCACACTTTCCTGGGTGTAGAAAGAGAGGAAAACAGCAATAATCTGATGTGCAGGAGGCAATCTATACATTATACAGCTGTGGCTGCAGCTTTCTTGTCCATACACAAAGGACTTCGTGATCTTAAAGGTCTTTCCCAACCACAACAACTCTATGACATGCCCAGAGGACTTGCAGAGCCAGATGAGGAGGGTTTCAAAGCTATACTCACACTCAAGCATGCAACATTAGAGCTGTAAGAATTGTTTTGGTTGGAAAAGAGCTAGATCGAGTCCAGTGATCAAGAAACTTGGATTTAAGAGCAAATAGAAATTCAAACAACAATTTGCAACTTCCTAGATTAAGAAAGAGAGGGCATCTAACTCCTTATTTTGAGTCTGCCTGGAATACTGTGTTCAGTTCTGCCTTCTGAATTATTAAGTGGATAATAAAAGATCAGGGTCCATATATAATTTGGTTTTGTTTTTTTTTCAGGAGAAAAGATTAAAATGCATAAATAACAAGGAGGTTTCTAAGGTGGAAAAGTAGGGTAATTTGGTTGGGCTGACTCCAAAAAATGCAAAAGCATCTTTTTTTAAAAAAAATTGTTGCCTCTGAGCTTGATCTTCCTAAGACTTTTAAGTTCAAAAGTTCACATAAGGACCCTGGACTTTGTTCCACTTTCCAGGGAGGGAAAACATGGTTTTCAGGCTCTCAGGGCAGTTCACCTCGTCTGCAGCAGAGGTTCTTCAGCCTGGGCTGCCAGAGTTCTGACACCAGCAAGGTCAGGGGCTCTGTGTGTAGCCTGCAGTTCCAGCCTGCATTTCAGAGCAGCTCTCCTGTCCTGTTTGCAGTGGCTGTAGGACTGAAGCGCACAGGGATCATTTTCACAGGCTGCTCTCATAACCCTCTAAGTAACCCCACCGGCAGCTGCTGCCCAGGCAATGCCTCTTTAAACTTTTATCACCTTTATCACAAAGAGGACCAAGAATAAAAGCAGGTCCTGCAGAAGCAGAGGAGACAATAGCGGGACAAAGCCACTCTCCCCGCTGCAAAGGCCCAGGTGACCGCAGGATGGCACTAATGTCGCTTCTCCTTGGGGTACACCAGGTCTGCGCCAGCAACTGCAATCAGAGGAGAGGGCTGCTGCAGGCTCCTGTTGATAACCGACCCAGCCTTCTGGCCTCCCAGGTGGTGCTTCTGACACTTAACCACCGATGAATGATTCAGATCCCGCATCCGTGCAGGGGCTGAGCTACGAATTCGGTTACAGCACCGTGAGTTAAATTTCCTTCTGAACCGGGAAGGCCTTTCTGCTTCCTCCTGCCAGTTCAGTCCCACTTTCCCAGCGCTAACAGCCACCTCTCTGGCATTTCCAGAGACAACCAGGAGCGATCTTCTACCAGAGCCTTCCACCTTCAAGTTCGACATCACTGTCCCTCACTGGCTTTGCTCTGGCTAGGTTCTGAAATCCTCTCAGAAAAGGATCCTGCAGCCAGTCTGTCACCCACCCTGCTGCCTGTGCGCTCTGCAGAGCGCAAGAGGCTGCTGGGGCCGAGGAGGCAGCTGCCAGAGCTTTCCCTGGGCGGGAGGCATGGCTGGTGCTGTGCACAAGGTGGCACTAGCTCTCCATCTTAGAGCAGGCTGCAGGCACCAGGCGTCGGGTTCCCCCTGCGTCAGAAGACAGGTGGCCCTGGTTCCTTCCCTGCGTACCCGGACCTCTCCCTGGGTGCCCCAAACACCAGTCGACCTCTCCATGCACAGGTCCTTTATCCTGCAGACACCAAGAGTGGATGCCAGGGCTGCTGCTTCCATGGATGCATTGGATTTTGGTCAAGAGCTTGTGTTTAAAATGACAAGGCTGGAAGTGTGCAAGGAACAAAGCCCTTCCTGCTGGGCTGCAATAAAGCAGATCATGTGTAAGAGTGGAAGGTTACAGTCTTCACCCTTAGCTGAGCAACCACTTCTCTGCTCCTTTCACTCATTCTCACAGACCCAACAGAGAGACACAGGAACATGTCCCCTCCCTGGACCCAGGGCCCCAGAAGCAGCCCGAGCCTCCCTGTCTCAAGCCTTGTCCCTCCTGGGTTAATTATGGTACTCAGTCCCCAGAGAGACTGGGTGTTTTGGAACAATCCACTGCCTAGTGGTAACTTCCACCTTTTCCCTCCTCTTATTCCAGGAAATTCTGTACCCCTTCCCATATCAAAAGAGCAGCTGCTGGAGAGATGTTCATATTACTGTGTGCAGTTCTGGAGCCCTCAGCACAGGAAGGACATGGAAGTGTTGGAGCGGGTCCAGAGGAGGCCACCAAGATGCTCAGAGAGCTGCAGCAGCTCTGCTGTGAGGACAGGTTGAGAGAGTTGAGGCTCTGCAGCCTGGAGAGGAGAAGGCTTCAGGAGACCTGATAGCAGCCTTCCAGCATCTCAAGGGGGCCTACAGGAAGGCTGGGGAGGGACTATTTGCAAGGTCTTGCAATGCCAGGACAAGGGGCAATGGGTTTGAAGTGGCAGAGGGGAGATTTAGACTGGATGTTAGGAGGAAGTTGTTTGCAGTGAGGGTGGTGAGACACTGGCACAGGTTGCCCAGGGAGGTTGTGGCTGCTCCCTCCCTGGAGGTGTTCAAGGCCAGGTTGGACGAGGCCTTGAGTGACCTGTGCTAGTGGGAGGTGTCCCTGCCTATGGCAGGGAGTTGGAACTGGATGATCCTTGAGGTTCCTTCCAACCTTACCATTCTATGATTCTATGATTCTATTCTATGTCTGGTACAAAGAGGTGATCAAACACTTGCTTGCAACTGCCCAGCTTGGTTTTGACTCTTGTACAACACAAGAAGCTTGCTTATGACTTTTTCTGACAGCATCTCAGATGAGGAGTGAGATTTGAATGAGATGGATGAAAATCACCTCATGTGATGTGCCAAGTCTCTTGCATTCAGATGGGGAAAAAAAATAGTAGTAGAGCAGGGGAAAGCAGGGGGCCACATGCACGTGAGATCACTTGTCAAAAGCTTGTACATCAACTTACAGGAGAGAGGACCTGTATAACGTGCTTCCAAATGGGCCAAGTCTCTTTCAGAGGAGTTACTTTGGCTTGGTACCCTCATAAAAGTCATTTTGAAGGGACTTGCAGCAAGAGAGGTTGTAGTGTTTATGCCATGGCTGCCACAGAGAAGCTGGTACCCATCTGGAAATAAAATGCCAGGTGGGGGAAGTGGGGCAAATGATGACCTGAGATATAATCAGTTTGGCTAGAAGAGACCTTTCAGGTCAAGTCCAGTCATTATCTAACCCTATCAAAAGCTCTGGTGCTAAACCACACTCCCCACAACATCTCTGCATTTTTTAAACACTTCCAGGGATGGGGATTCAACCACCTCCCTGGGCAGCCTGTTCCAGCCTTTGAGAACCCCTTCAGTGAAGAAGTTTCTTCTAAGGTCCAATCTAAACCTCTCCTGTTGCACCTCGAGGCCATTTCCTCGAGGTGCAACAGGAGGTTGCCATTTCCTCGAGGTTCTTCCTAGCAATCACTTATTGCTAGGAAGAACAGACCAACACTCCCCTGGCTCCATCCTTCTTTCAGAGAGTTGTAGCAAAGCAGCATTAGAAACTGCCCAGGAGAAGCAGGAGGACATAGGGGGCTGTTTTACTGTGCTGCCTGGCAGCCTTCTGCTCTAGACTGCTGGCAGCACAAACCCTTCACACCAAAGGTGCCTCCTTTTCCCACTGCAGCCAGATAAAGCCAGAAATTTAACAAAATCCTGATGCAGAATTTTATCTCCTGAAACACTTCACAGCTAAATCCAGGTGCAGGTCCAAGGGATAGAAAAGCTTTTGGCACCATGACAGGAAAAGACCTAGAAGTGCTGTAGGAAGTTACACTCCAATTAGCTTCACCTCAACGCTGTGGTAAGCATTACAAAGCATTTAAAAGATCAAATGCAAAAGCACAGCTGGAGTAATAGGAAGCAAGGTGGTTTCAGCTAGGAAGAGTTGTGGTTAATCTGATGGAGCTCTTTGAGGTTGTAACTGTTACAGCAGCCAAAGGGGAGGGAACAGGCAGAGCACAATTAGGTTTGCAGCATGCAGTGGACAAGGCTTTGCAAAAGAAGCTAATGACTGAGATGGGGAGTCCCAGAATAAGTAGATGTGCTGTGGCTTAATGCTCTGGAAATTGCCCAGAAACAAAGATGCAAGCAGGAAGGTATTAATGGAAACCTTTTCTGGCAGAAGGAAACAATTCCTGGGATGGAGCAACACCTGCCAGCTTGTCTAAAGCAGAACAAAGGGCAGTAAGGTAAGACAGAGAGCTCCCCAGGGCAGGGAGCTTGAACATCATGTTCCACCAATCCTCAGGCCCCAAACAAACAATTCTCTCCTTTTTTATCACCAGAGCTGCTGGAACTCTGCTCTTTTGGTAATATCTCCCTGTTGGTGTTTTTTTTTTTCCTTCCTGCTCCAATGATGTTTGGTTGGTTTGTTTTTTCCTTTTTAAAACAAACCCAGAAACTCCTTTCAGAACAAACAGTGCCAGCAGCACACACAGACCACATCTATCTGGGGATGGAACTGTTCATGGTTGTGAACGCATCATGGGAAGCCCAAGTGTGAGTTATGCCCAGACGGGGCCAACTGAGAGACCTTCCCTCTGTGCATGCTGAAGATGAACAGGAACAGCAGGTGAGGGACAGAAAGATCTCATTTTGTAGCTGTTATCTCTGATAAGAGTTTTGCAACTGCTGCATGTGGGAACAAATTCCAGGTGAATGGCATCTGAAACTCCTCCAACATCCCAGAGCTTTGTAACCTGAGAGCAGGGACAGAAAACTCCAGGTTCTCTCAGGTTCTAACACAGGTCATACTCACCAGAGCAGGTGACCTCATAAGCTTTTAGGAGGCTTTTGAAAGTTAAGAGGAGGAACCTTTGTGCAAGTTGTGATCTGCAGGTTCACATCCTTGGTTGCATTTATTACTTCAAATAAACATGAATGGGCTAATAACTAAAACCAAAGCCAACTGAAAAAACAACCACCACACCAAACCAAACCCAAACTAAAAACCCCTGGCTGGAGATCATCTTTTCTGTCAGCCTTTTATTTACACTTCCCTTCTAGGATTTATGTTCCACTATCACATGCTTTGAAAAAAAAACACAACAAAACAAAACCCTGAATTAGCAACATGCAACATTTTCCCATCCTCAGCAAGGTCACTGCTCAAGGTCACTTAAGGAAAGATCTGAAGTGGTACCTGGCTCACAAGAATCACAGCTCTCCCCCCCATCCAATATTTTACTCCCTGGGCAGAATACATTTCCCCTAGGAACTCATTAGTGCTGCTCTTTGCTCAGCATCAGGAAATCTTTCGCAGTTGTCTTTACTCCCAGCTGGTTAAAATTGCGTTTTGTTTCTTTTCCTGACTTACCCCCTTAGTTCTGAAGTGGCATTTTTAGAAAGACACAGCTTTTGGACATAAAAACCCCACTGTGCTCCTAACCTTGATGATGATGATGATGAATGAGCTGTCAGGGTCTGTGAACCAAGTGTGCAGCCAAGGACCAAGGAAAGATGCCCTTACTGGACTAACAGCTTTGCACGAGGAACTCTTCTTGCTCCTTGGCAGAGCAAACCAGGAATTGCTCCAGTTTTAATGATTTCTCTTTACCAGAGAAATCCACACCACTAGAGGACACAAATCCATCTCCCTACTCTTCACTTTCAAAATGCTATACACCCACTGGAGTGATGCAGCAGCTGACACCTCCTTAATTGCTTCTTTTGTTCCAAACTGAGTCCAGGCTGATGAATGCAAAAAGCATAAACCACTACAGCTCCAAATCATAGAAACACAGAATTGTTTAGGCTGGAAAAGACCTGTAAGGTCATCAAATCCAGCACTGCCAGGTCACCACTAAATCATGTCCCTCAGCACATTTATACAGCTTTCCAATCCCTCCAGGGATGGGGATTCCACCACTGCCATAGGCAGTCTGTTCCAGTCCTTGACAGCACTTTGGGTGAAAGAAATTGCTCTTCAAATCCATCCTAAACCTCCCATGGTGCAACTTGAGGCCATTTTCTCTCATCCTATCACTTGGGAGAAGAGACCAACCCCCACTTCTCTCCCACCTCCTTTCAGAGAGTTGTAGAGACCCAGAAGGTTTCCCCTCAGTCTTCTTTGCTCCTGAGCAACCCCATGTTCCTCAGCTGTTCCTCACAAGACTTGTTCTCTAGACCCTTCATCAGCTTCATTGCTCTTCTCTGCACAAGCTCCAGCCCCTCAATGTCCTTCTTGGAGTGAGAGCCCAAAACTCAAGCCAGAATTGGAGCTGCAGCCTCACCAGTGCTCAGTACATGAGGACAATCACTTCCCTGGTCCTGGTGGCCACACTATTGCTGGTCCAAGGCATCCTGGCCTTCTTGGCTACCTGGGCACACACTGGCTCATCTTCAGCTTGACTAAAGGGCAAAGCAGCTACTTCTTGGGGATTCAAAAGGGTAAATAGGGAAATAATCCCCACTACTAGGTAGTGACTTAGTGCAGAAAACCTGCTTTGGGACCTCAGAGTCTAATATTGCCCCTTTGTAGCACCTCCTGGACAGTGAGCAGCCTCCATGCTCAGCCACCACCCACTGCCTCTTTGGATCTTACCCCTGTTCATTGCTCTATGTCAGAGCAAGTATGAAATATCTTCTTTCAGGACAAATTTATACAATCTTTAAGCAGAACAGCTTGAAAGAGCTGCACCATGGTTTTATTATCTGTCCTAACCTGAACCTGCCTGCAGGCTTTGTCCTATCTCAAACCTGAGCAGCAGAAACAGGAAGGATCACAGCTTTCATGTATTTGAGAGTACTAGAAAGGCTTTGCATGAGTAAAACATCAGAACAGAGGTCTGGAAGGTTTTCAGATAGCTGCACTTCATGCATTTCTAATATTTCATGTCAGACAGAGATAAATGCCACTGATGTATTTATGAAATCAGGTCACTACAAGCCAAAACATCAACATCCACAGGAAAGGTTTTCTAGGGCTCCTGATAATCTGCTGTTTTAAAAGTGGCCAGAAGCCTCTGTTGACAGCTTGCTACAGAGCTCTGAAGAGTCTTTCCCCCTAAAAATCAGACTATCTGCACTCACAGAACTGTGTTCTCTGAACATCTTACAAACTGATACGGAACAGATTTACGGTAGAAAAGGATTTCTATAAACACCACTGGGTGAGAAAGCCACCAAGAAGTCTCCAAAAATCCTCTGACCTTCCAAAATCTACTCTCTTTTCCAAACATGCTGGTTATCTCAATATTCCACCCCAAAGTGGCCTGAAGAGAAAGCCACTCTCACCAATTCAGATTTGGTAAATTTGGACTCACTACATAGCATGTGCAGAGACTTTAATTAATCTCCAGCCAGGTGTAGACACTGCTCTGCTTTACTTCTTCATTAGCCTGGGGACACCCACCCTCCTGCAGTGCTTCATCAGAAGCAGGTGAAACAATTTCAGCAAAGTTCATCTGCAGGAACTTCAGCTGAGCTCGGTATATTGAGTTTCTCTGCCATCAGTGTTCTCAACTACAAGGTGTTGCTACAGCAGAGCCAACAGCAGCAGGAACACTACACCAGTGGTTTCCAGCTTCTTAAGGTTTGCAGACCACTGTCCAGGAAGATGCAGAGCTATCTCTGACGTTACCAGCTATCAACTTGCTGATGATACAATCTGTAGATCCACAAGAGCAGAGAAGTCAAAGCTGCTGCAGTTTGCAGCAATGCTGGAACAGGAACAGAGCAGCGTGGGAACACTTCCATGGAGAAACTGCACAGAAGAGCTAAGAGATGAAAAATGCTCCCTAATAATATACATCTAGATTGATATGTCTCAGAAGCTCACAATCCCAGCATGGTGAGGGTTGGAAGGGACCTTTGGAGATCATCCATTCCAACCCTCCTGTTAAAGCAGAGGCACCCACAGCAGCTTGCCCAGGATCATAATGGACAGGTGGGGTTGGAATCTCTCCAGAGAAGGAAACTCCACCACCTCTCTGCACAGCCTGTTCCAGTGCTCCTTACAGCAAAGAAGCTTCTCTCTTCTGAGTTCCTGTTTGTGCCCACTGCCAGACACCACCGAGAAGAGTCTGGCCCTATCCTCTTGCCCCCCCACTCTTTAGCTCTTGCTGATCATTGGGCAGATTCCCTCTGGGGCTGCTCTTCTCCAGGCTCAACAGCCCCAGGGCTCTCAGCCTTTCCTCCTCACAGAGGTGCTCCAGGGCCTTCAGCATCTTTGTAGGCTCAGCTGGACTCCCCCTAGTAGTTCCCTGAGACTCCTGAACTGGGGGAGCCCAGAACTGGACCCATTACTCCAGCTGTGGCCTCACTGGGGCAGAGTAGAGGGGCAGGAGAATCATTCACTTATGTCAGTTACTTGCTGACAAAATGTGTGTCCTATTCTCACCCCATAAAATGGTGTGGGGGGCAGAATCAGGCAGGTTGCTTGCTCTGTGTGTCACTGCCCAAAGCATTGCATTCACAACCTATAAATACCTAGAGAAGGCAGATTGGGCCAATCAAGTCCTTACCCCTCTTTCACACTCTCTTCATTATTGCAGCCAGAGCAAACCACCATCTCTCAGCAGTTCAGCAGCAGTTGGTCAATATTAGAAATGCATTTGGTGAAGATTCTACCAACTGTCTGTTGTCATGGTAACATCCCAGGTAAAAATAATTCCTTGAATAACTTACAAACAGACAGATGGCATAAAACCTCCCACACTCTTCAAATTAGAGGAGATTCAGTAAAAGACAGTGGAGATGCCAGTTCTATAAAGTCCTGCCTGTTGAAGGAAGCACAGCTCCAAGGTCAGCGACTCGCCTCAGGAACATGAACCAAAGGGAGATCAGGGCCGTTCCAGGAAACAAAAAGAGGATACATAAGTCATCAGCACTTTTTTTATGGAGGACTTCCCAAGGGATTACAAAGGTGCCCAGAAATTATGATCTTACATAAAATAAGGAAATTAATCCAGTCCCATGGCAGGAACAAAAGCTGCTCTTGTAATTCCTAAAGCCTTGCCCTGCTTAGGCTCTTGCTAGGAAATGAAAAAGCATTACAGTGGTCACATCACATACAGAATCAGGGAGTTGTTTTGGTTGGAAAAGACCTTTAAGATCACTGAGTCCAACTATTCTCTAACTCTACCAAGTCTAGTGCTAAAACATGTCTCTCTGAATCACATCTCTGCCTCTTAAACACCTCCAGAGGCAGGGATTAAAAAACTTCCCTGGGGAGCTTGTTTCAGCATTTGAGAACCCTTTCAGTGAAGGAGTTTATTCTATTATCCAACCAAAATCTCTGCTAGTGTAACTTGAGGCTGTTTCAACCTATGCATCACTGCAGATACAAGTTAATTTTAAAGGAGTTTTTGTCAAGCCAAGTTTTCTGCAGCCAGGAAAGCTGTGAAATCAGAAACACTCATAGACAAGACACTGGGTTGAAGTGCCAGTATCTGTGGTCTGGAAGCAGTGTGGTGAGAATGATGTCAGCTCTGAAACAGCCCCTCAGCCTGAACCACATTACTGGTGAAATCCACAATCTCCTTCTGCCAAGTCACCCCCCAATGAAGTCATTTCAACATTTCACTTAACTCCTTTACTTCTAAAAATAGCCTGAACGAGAGCTGCTCACTCTTGAAGGAGCTGTGGACAAGGCAGGCTGCAGCTGAGGTGGTTACCACACAAGCCACAGCTACACTCACGCTGCTCTTACCCTCACACTACTCTTGGGCAGCATCACCAATTCCAATTAAATCCTGCAAAATTTCCCCAAAATACCCACCAGCTTTCTCCTTGAGCGAGCAGATGCTGAGCACTGCTGTCAGAAAAAGGCTGAGCAGTTTTTTTTTTTTCCCCCTAAGTGAAGCAGATTGTTCAACTTAAAGAATCCAAAGCAGCAGGGACCAGAAAAAGGAACATTGGATAAAACCCCACTTTTCTTCATCAGATATTATTTGTGCTTCATTTTTTGCATTTCTATTCTATTTTTACCTAAGCTTCCATCACTCTACTTTTCTCATCACGTGTAGAATAAAAGGGCAGCACCATCACAGCAGTTGGGCTGCTTTTGAGAGTTTTGGGGTTATCTTTGCCTGCAAGTAGTTTAATACCCACATTTATGGGTCTTTCCATCATTCCTGGCCAACTAAAAGTGCTCATTATTAAAAAGAAAAAGCCAAGACAGTTTCCATCACAACTTGTCCATGCTCTCTACTCAGCCTAACACTATGAAGTATGAAGTGCTTTTTACTATGAAGTAAATACTGCTCCTTTTTTTTTTTTTTCACTAAGACCTCACTAACATCTGAGTAAATCCATGAATATATTTAAGTTCTACAAAAACCAAACAACAAAAAATTCAAGTATCCAGCAGCCTTCTACGATGTGAAGTGGGATACAGGAGAGTTGGAGAGAGACGTTTATCAGTGCATGTAGAGTCAGGAGGAGGAGGAGAGGTAATGGCTTCAAAGTGGAAAATGTTGGATTTAGATTACTCAGTAGGAATAAATTCTTCCCTGCAGGGGTGGTGAGGCACTGGAACAGGTTGCCCAGAAAGGTTGTGGAGGCTCCAACCCTGGCAGTGTTGGATGGGGCCTTTGGCAACCAGGTCTAGTAGGAAGTGTGTCCCTGCCCATGGTAGGCAAGTTGGAACTAGATCTTTAAAGTCTTATCTAACCTGAACCACTCTGTTCTTGTTTTCATGAAGAAACACATCTTGAAATACCAACACTCCTCTAAAGGGTGGAAGAATCAAGATTCTACATTTTACACTCCCTATTTCAACCTCCCCAAAATGTGTTAAAAAACCAAACTCTGACCTTAATTTACAAGCATGTTGTAGAGCTGTAACCTTGCAGGTGAGTTTATTTTTGTCTGCCTGTTTCTCCCCTCACAGCTGTGTAGATTTAACTTTGATCATTTTCTCCACAAGCTCAAATCACTTAAAACCATCTTTACAGCAACAATCTCCTTACAGATTAAGTATTCACTGCTATTGCTTTTACTACGACTACCTGCAAATGAATGAAGTTTTTTCCCCCCCTAATGATGTGATGCTCAGAGCTTCAAAGCAGTACCATGTGCTGCCATCACTACTCAGCAACAGAATAGAGGAATAATTTCACTTAACTCTGTAATCAGCATTTGGTGCCACCAGTTAGAATAGGGTTCAGAGCAGCAGGGATACTGTCACACACACGTTCTGAAAACACCAAACAAAAGCAACTCATTTAAGAACTGAACTTCAGCACAAATTCCCAAAACACACAGGCAAATTCTTTTAGAATTCTTATTTGGATTAAATAAGTAAGCAAGACTAGTGGCATGAAGTTATTCTACAACAGGCACTGGCAGGATGTGTCTTCCCACTTGCTGTGTAACTTGAACATAGCAAAATAAAAGTGAGATGTCTGTTTAAGCTGAAATGGGAGATGACTGAAAATTACAATGAACAGCAGCCAGGACTTCACTGATTTCAACATGCAACATACTCACAAAGAAAGTGATTTTACCCACTGTGAAATTTCCACCCCACTTAACTCAGTACTGCAAAAAAACCTCAGCATGCTGGAGCTATTACAACCCTTTTGCTGCTACCCACAAAGCCAGAAGGTTGACACACACCATAAACTTTTCTTAACACCACAGCCAGACTGGTTTCAGTTAAAGGCTCTCATATGGTTCTGTTGTTTTTTTCCCTTTTTATAGTGTTGTTGGGTTTTTTTGGGGTTCAGGGTTTTTTGGACTGTATTTACCTGAAGTCTATAGATATATTGAAACAATCATACTTGTGTTTTGTTCCCTGGATCTAAAGAAGTGAATACAACTTGTGTAATTAACTTTTCTCCTCAGGGTCCAGATGGAGCAGAGTTCTTTTTGGCTCTGGAACCGCCAGTTGCAAGTGTCCTGATGTAGCAACTGAAACTAACAGCAGGTGCTTTTAATAGCTGGCAGCATGTTTATAAAATGCAGCATTGTTTCAAAAAGTCAGTTAAAAAAAAAAAAAAGATACAAAGTCAAATTTCTAAAGTTAAAGCTGGGAAATAGAGCAAACTGCTGTAAGTGAAACTGTTAAGAGCTTCAAACTGGAAGAAGCTGGATTTATTTTGGATATTAGGAAGACGTTTTTCCCCCAAGAGGGCAGTGAAGCACTGGAACAAGTTGCCCAGCGAAACTGTGGTGGCTCCAGCCCTGGAAGCATTCAAAGCCAAGATTATAGGTGGCCTTGACCAATCTGGTCAGGTGGGAAGTGGGAGTTGGAACTAGATGATCTGTAAGGTCTCTTCCAATCCAAACCATTCCATGATTTGATGACTCCTCCTCCTTGAGAAGTTCTTTCCTCATCCCAGTGACCCAGATCTGCACTACTGCCTCCCAAAGGCGCAAGACAACTTCCAATTCTTTCTTCGGCTTCTCTGCCATACACAAAGAAAGGAAACTTCAAGTGACAGCCACATGCAGGTATTTCCTCTGAGGAACAATGGCAACGATCGAAACAGCTCAAAGAACCCCGCAAAACCCTTCTGCAATCCGGTGTGCTAACAGCAAGCATCCAAGTTACTCAATAAAACACTTCTCAGCTTCAGTTCACAAGGCAGTAAAAAGGGTGACTACCACAAAGGAAAACAACTAAAAGCAGGGGCGAGGGGGAAAAAAAAAAAAAAAAGGAAAATGACATCAAACTTGCTAAATATGTATTGTTTATTAAGGCTTGTATTCTCCTAGAGGAAAAAGTTAATCTGATGCTGTCCATTACCCCTTACAGGCAGTAACAGTTCAGAGACAAGAGTTATACGTTCTAAATACAAGTCTAAATGATACAGATTAAACTTTATTTAAATTGGAGGTCCTTTTGGAGTAAATAGTATTCCGAAGATACTTGTTTCCTAATATAGTAAAAGATCCTCTACAATAAACACGTGCAGATTCAGTGTGCTAGAGCAGCGGACATGAGCACCATTTCCATGCTTAATTGGAACTCCAGTTGGTGACAGGTTCTCCGACGGTCCCCTCACTCCACAAAAAAAAACATGACAGCAAATTTCAGTTATCTTAAAACAGGTTGTTGGTTTTTTGTTTGCTTGGTTTTGTTTGGTTTTTTTTTTACTCATCCAACAGCAAAAAAAAAAAATAAAAAAAATCAGACATACACACTGTCAATTTTAAACATCTGAGGCATAATCCATCATAGTATCTGTTCTATTAGTTCCTACGTTAAAGCTCAGCATTATTGGTATTTAAAAAAAAAAATGGCATTAGGATTTGGGGAGTGGGAATAATGAAGGGAAGGATTAAAGATGATCTGCAATTAACTAATAACACCTGAAAGCTGAAACAGGTTTAAAACACATTCATCCAACAAAAAAAAAAAAAAAAAAAAAAAAAAAAGAAGAAAAAAGAATCCCCCCTGCAATGTTGATAACATCACATAGTTTATTCCATTAAGCTACAAAAACCATAAAGCAGAATTCTGGCTGAGAGGAAAGCACCTTGCTCACCCTCAGCGGGACATGTAGGGTAACAGATGCACACTGAAGCACTGTTCGACAGAATGTGGAAGGGAAAAAGATTCCTCTTGTTTTTTTTCTACCTTTCTTTTTTTTTTTTTAACCAGAGAAACAATTTCACTGACAATTTGATTTTTCTACTAGACAGGAAAGGGGAAAAAAAAACCAAAACCAAAACCAACCCACACTTCAACATGGCGCATCAGCAGTTTTTCAAAGTGTGATCATACAGATAAATCAAGAGACCAAAAAAGAAAAGAAAAAAAAAAAAGCTGCACAAAAGGTATCAAATTGAGAGTTTTAATTTCAAAACTTCTGAAGTGCAGTATCTCAAAAGTTGGTTTGGCAAATACAAAAAAAAAAACCCAAAAACTTAAAGTAATTTTTTTTAAAAAAAATCAATGTTTGGAGTTTAAATAAGTCAGACAATTTCTGGTTTTTTGCCTGGAAGGGTTAAAGAAAAAAAAAAAACAAACAGGTTGAGAGAGAGGAGGATAAAGCATGATTTGTGATGTGTTCTCCATAATCTCTGTATCTGGCTAGGAACACAAATCTGTGCCAAAATAAAGCCTTTGGGAAGCACTGACACTTTAGTATGCTCATGTATAGGTCCACATTAGGTTAATATAACTGTTTACCAACTTAAAAAAAAAATTAAAACCAGACACACTTTTATTAATGGTTTCTACAAAATTGTACATAGAAAAAAAAAAAAGATACAAATTAATGCAGATCCACTTGGGCGAAAATAAAACTACAATGTACTTAAAGATGCAACAACTTAATTTCCCCTGCACGAGAAGATACATTGGAGCTGAAAGCTTTAGTCTGTCCTGATGCCAGTACACAGCACCAGTAGACTTTCAATTTGTTTCTCAGAGTCGAATTTAATATCAGTTCTAGTATATCTATCAAACTGGGTATGATTATTCTTATTGTTTGTTTCGATTCTGACGTTCCTGCAACGAGAGGAAAAAAAAAAGGTACAAGTTAAAAACACTTTAAACTCCTTTAGTCAAACGAGCAAGCAAAAAGTAGATGTGGAGTAGTGTAACAGCACTAAAGTGACCCCAGGTACCCTTGGTTAAAACTTCATTCCTGAGTTTTGTAACTATAGTGGATACACCTGACAAGTTCAAGGATTTGAGAGCTTCAGTGAAGCCTCAATTGGAAGAGCTGCACAGTAACTTCAAACTGACAGCAGATGGTCACAGCAAGGGAAGGAGGGAACCAGCAACATTCCTAAGCAGAAAAAGGGCCTGCAATCCTCCAGTTTTCGGATTCTTTTAGATGCTGCATCAGGAGCATGACCAGTGCAAGGGCAGGGAGGGTATGGTAGATTGGTGAATTCCACAGGAAGGAGGTGGTTGGACTCGACTGATCATCTTAAAAGTGTTTTTCCAACTGTAATGATTCTGTGACTGGCTAACACCACGGGACTGGAGTTTACATCATGGTGAACTCCACTGAAAGGAGATGCATTGGTGAGCTCCACAGAACTTGCAAAATTTTAAAACACTCTGGTCTAGTGAAAGATGAACCTGTTCATTGTAGGGAGGTTAGAACTAGGTGAGCTTTAAAGTCCCTTCCCACCCAAACCATTCTAGGATTCTGTGACTTTGGAGTTTACCCACATTCACTAAAAGTAGGGACTCAAGCTCCCTAGAAATTTTGTTCTGAATCCTTCCCGTCTGTTCAACTGTTCTGGAAGGCTGTGAAATACTTGACAAGTCAAGGGCTAAAAAAAATATATACATCATCAGGTGCAAGAAAAGT
This sequence comes from Eubucco bourcierii, assembly GCA_013396675.1. Taxonomy (NCBI): domain Eukaryota; kingdom Metazoa; phylum Chordata; class Aves; order Piciformes; family Ramphastidae; genus Eubucco; species Eubucco bourcierii. Next base: position 324,111 of record VWZE01017216.1, on the reverse strand, counting down.
TCTGTGATTCTGCACAGTCTGATAAAAACCTGCACAACCAGGATGCATGACACCAGAATTTCTGAAGGCTTTCTGGTACAGGAGGTAGTAGGGTCTCTGAAGTCTCTCAAAAGTCTCTGCTAAGAACAGATACTGGACACACAAACTAAGAGACACCTACAGGCATCCCTCAACTGCTCAGTCTTCACTGAGCTAACCTGTGCTCTCCCAGCAGCAAAGTCATGCCTCTGCTTCTGTTTAGAGCAGAGCCTCTGCATAGGGCTTAGAAGATGACTAACATAATAACAAAAAGGGGAGGTTATCAGTGTTTCACGAGCAGCCTAAGATGCAGAACACGCAGGAGAGGGCAGGACAAGCTGACTGAAATAAGCTGCTGTATCTTTAGGTCAGTGTATTTTTCCTACACAGAGTGAATGTGTTCAACCTTTGCTGTTTCCCATTTCATCCCAGACTGCAGAGACCAAAGGAGGAAGGTAAAGACATTGTGTATTGTACTGAAATGCACCAATACAGCACCAAACCCTATTTCAAGCGAGGAGATTGTGAACAGGCTAAGTGTAAACCAACAGTTAACTCCTAGACTAACGCCTCCAGATTTCACTTTTGTGGAATCCATGTAAAAACTCAAGAGTTGTTTCTGTTGTGGTGCAAAGTGTATCTGCAAATAGACCCAAGACTAGAAACATAACAGACTGTACTTGCTGTTTCAGCTGGTCACAGCATAAAATTAAATCAGACTTTTAAAATGGAATATATTGATTTTTGCCTCCAGGCAGACTAACATTAATATTCCAGTTTTCATAATAAAACCAAGTCAACAAACTCTGGTATAAATTTGCAATCTGTGACTTTTAAGTAAAAGACAGACAAATTTTTACCAGCTCAACCTAACAGACCATGTAAAGGGACACAAATTGCTTTTAAAAAAAAAAAAAAAAAAATCTATATTCCTCAAAGCTTTTAACTGCTGGCTTATGAGGAACTGTCAATGAAAGTCATTTCTTAGTGGTAGAGTATCAGAATATATTAGGTATTATATGTTCTTGATGAGAAGAAATTTTGGCTGCCTGTCATTTCAGACAAAAGGTGGTTAAAAGAATCTAGAATTGAATTGTATCAACCCCATTTCCAGACTTTCTAAAAACTAATCATTTCACCCACTTCCATTTCTAAGGTGGCAAATCCCCTTTGCTCTGCCTCACTGTCCTACCAAGCCCATCGGTCTGTTCTTTCCCTCTGTCACTGTACATAAGTTAGTTTTAGTTTTCTATGGGGTTATCCACTGCCCCTCATAATTCCACTTCCCTTACAAAAAAAAAAATTTTGAAGTTTTCCATTCTCATGGCCTAACCCCACACAACTAGAAGACAAGCCAGCAACTGAGACTTCATATGCTGGTATCTAAAAGTCTGGTCATGCACTCATCTTAGGCTTTATAATTCAGTAAATAGCACCATTTACTGAGTAAATTACTAAGCAGTTCCTCTTACCTTGCTGCTTGCTTTCTCTCTTGGGGACTGATCTGAATCTTGCTTTTAAAAAAGTATCTGAAATCACATAAACTGATGGGGAAGAAACCAATGGAACACTTCTTCGTGCTCCTGAGCACAGCTGCTTTTCAGCTCTAATCAAATTCTCTTCTTTATACTCTTAGTATTACTGCAAGCAAGAACAAGCAGCTCTGTATCAAACTAACAGTGCTTTGCTCATTTTGGTGCTGAAGATCCATCCTGAGCCTTCATAATTTCTTTTGCAGGAGAACTCTCTGATATCTCACAGGGTGCATCCTGCTGCACACTTCTCCTTCATGACATTAATTACATCTAGTCCTCAGGCACAGGGAACACGAGTTTTCATAAACCCTGCAGAAGCTTCCATTTTGGAGACAAACTTCTGTTCCCTTCACCTCAGTCTGAAGTAGCTATCAACCTTCCTTCTGAACTTCATTTGTTAAGATCAGTGGAATGGAAGCATTAATCTTCCAACACAAAAATATAAAGCTATCTTCAAAGCAGGAAAACTAATTAGTATTAATTTTAAAATAGAAATGGTTTTAATTGGTTTGGTGGAAGGACAATGACAGTTCTGCCTTAAATGTTCTGCATCTATGAATGTGTCCACAGAAAGCATACTGCAAAGGAATAAATACTCACACAGTGCCAGGTAGGAAGGGAGTGTTTCTAAGTGTTGCCATGCACCAGCTAACATTTTGTGATGTTTAACCACCCAAAAAGGGAAATGGGAAGATTGGTGATCTCTGAAAGCTGAGGTATAACTCTGCACTTGTTCCAGCACAAAGTCAAGGTGTAGAACTTGGAATACTTCAGCACCTTGACACAGATCAGAGGTGGTAGCTCAGCAGTCCAGCACTGTCACTGTGACCATCTGGTCAAACACAGACCTATGAACGCAACGTACTGCAGCAGCTCAGCCTGTCTGTCCTATCATGAGATGCAAATAAAAAATAAAAATCTGCAACAAGTAGATTTTCTTTGCAAGTTTTAAAACTTTAGAAGACAATTTTGTAACAACAACTCATGCATGTTTCTAGGGAATGGTAATAATATTGTCACTTTACACTGCATTTTCTTTCTTACATGTTGCAACATTTTTAGCTTCCAAGAGTCTGACCTTTTGTCACTCAAGTTTCTCTCCTTGTGGACACCGCAGTCACCCTGGAAACTGAGAAACACTGGGAGGAAGGTCTGGAGAGATTTCATGCCACTCACTTTCTTGCTATTTCATTCCAGAAACCAACAGCCTTTTATCACTCCTTTCCCAGGTACTGCGTCACCAGACTGAGCTGAGTTTATTACTGTGGCAAATCAAAAGCTGGACTTACATTCCAGCATGAACAAATCTTCTCTCAATTCTAGATGATGACACAGTCCTTAAGCAATGCTGGCAGCACTGATGAATCTTTGGCACTTTAATGAATTTCATCCAGCATTAAACCTGCCAAATCCTCATTTGATGATCTGGTGTTAACAGAGGTTCCTGGGTCAGTTGAACTCGGAGTGCACACTGGAGCTTCCTCTGCACATGTCAGCTAAGGACACATGGGCTGGGAATAAACTCTAACCAGTTCAAGAGGAGCTGAAGTGCTAGTGGATGGAGTGCACAGATGACACAAAAATATTCTTCCCTACTAAATATTTGTGTGTATCTGAAGTTAAAGCATTTGAGCTGACCATGAGGAGACTTTAAAGAATTCTAGCCCTTTTCCAATGCACAACAGTGGCAAAACAGAAAGACAAAACTTCCACAAGTAATTTTAGTGCTAAATAGAGTATAATGAATAAAATCCAGCCACTTGACAACCAGTTAAGATGATACAAACACAACCAACCACCTAAAAATGTCAGTTAGGTTGTAAGGTAACTTAAATGGCAGTAAGTGTCTTAAAAAAAAACCCACTGTGATAGGAAGAAGGTTATCTCAGTGTAACAGGAAGGCTCCAACTTCCACAGCACAAACTTCTCAACAGTTCAAGTGTGTGCATATCCTGCAAAGAAACTCCAAGCAATCAGCTGCACTTCTAAAATTCGTTTAGTCTTCATTCCTCACTGCTGATCTGCTTCACCTCTCTAGCACTATTACCTGCCTCCAACTGTTTGTATATTGTCACATTTTCTGAGCTAATCAAAGAAATCTTAGATGAGACTTCAGAGCTCATCTTCAGAATGTGTCACATAAACCAGACTCTCAGTTTTAGATTAAGGAGGAAAAAACAAAACTAAAAGAAGTATTATTTCAAAAAACTGATGTGGTTACAAAACAGTGAGTTGGGCAAAAAATTGTCTATCAGCACCTGAGCTGAAAGTGGGGAATAGCTATGTGTAGTGTAACAACCCAAAGCAGGATCAGCCCTGTATTTGGTATCAGGCCTCTGTGCTACCACAAAGCAAAGAAGTTCAGTGTTTAGTAAGCAGCGATTACGTGTTCCTCAGGCCAGTAAGTTAACTGTTTCAGACGAGATCTCCCATCACTTTCCCAGCACTCACTCCTTAAACACTCACATTCTCCCTTCCAGACCTGGAAGTAAATCACAGAGAGACTCAGCACTAAAAAAAAAAACATCCAAAGAATGATCCCCACATGCACTGCAAATGCTTGGCAACGGAACTCAGGACTTACTCTATCTCCATAAGGAATCACCTCTCAAGATACAAGTCGCATTAAATATTGAACTGCTAATTGTCTGCTGAAGGAATAAAGTGTTGAAGTGAAAGCTTTTAGGTTTTGGCTTGTGGAACCCCACAGGGAGTACAAGAGAAACACTTCAGATGTGAAGCTCTCCTTCCCTGCTGTGCTGAGCCATGCTACACACATCATAAGTTACAGCTAGGAAAAGCTGAGCTAAGAAGTTCTTCAGACACTGACCTCCTTTCCTCTCATAATTTAAGGGTACATTCTGTCAAGAGAGTTTAAAGCAATTTTACCTGCACTTTTAAATGGCAATAAAACCTTTAAAATAGCAATTTCAATTTAAGCTTCAGGAACATGCATGAAGTCTTTGCTTCAAAACCAACTGGAAGCAAATGTGAGCTGCACTAAACTGGTTTGTCAATAAACGCTTGATTGGAAATGCTACACAAAGAAGTCTATCAAGCATTATCAACATCAAGCAACTTGAAGTGCTAATTAGCTAGTGATTACACATCCCAACACCTAGTAGTTTGTCAGTCTATTACTTCAAGACTTCCTGATTAGAGAAAGGCATTTCTGGAACAGATCATGGGATGGACAGGGAGAGATACCTCTTAGGGTAGACTTAAGAGCCATGAAAACATTTTAAAGTTTTTACTACACTTTCCCAGTTACCACCCAAATCTCTTACTATATCTTTAGCTATTGCTCAAATCTCTCTTACTACATCTTGGTTCAGAACTTATTTTCAAGATTTAGTACACAGATTAGACTCAGGAACTGGAAAACTTGTATTCACTCAAATAAGACAGCAGCAGAAAAGCATCTTCCTAGCATAATTCCAGCTATTTTATGCAAGTCTTTCTTTTCCTAAGAGCTCTACTGGACACGATCAGCTTTTTGCTCTTCAAGATGATGTAGAAATTTCAAATGTTAATATAGGTATCAATTTTGATAGCCCAGTTCAGTCAAACAGTGTTTAAACACTCTATATTTAGGGCAAAAAACTCATGTGGCAATCACTGGTAGAATCCAGTTTTGAAACAGAAACTATTCCCTAGTTCATTAATCATTTTAAGATTAAAAAAATAAATCAAACTCCCCCCAAAAAAATGGACAAGTCCTTCGCCTTTCTGTTTTCATTATCTAGTAAACTGCCATACATAAATAAGTCTGTTTGTTTTCTGTGTTGTTAAACACACATAAAACCATCAAGCTGTGATGTATTAAAAAACATTTCAAACTCCTACTTACATTTTCTCCACCACAGCAGCCTCCACATTTCATTTTCCCCATATCTGTGTATAAAATAAATTTTTTAACAAGTTTACCTTCCGCACCACCTCCTCCTCTTCCTGGCGCTTTTCATAATGAGAAAAGTCATCAAAGATGGAGGTCGTGTGCTTGTAAGTAGCAATAATTTTAAGCACTTGTTTTGCTTTTTCTAAGGGCACCTCCTGTGTGTCACGGGAGTTTGTAACGGGTTTGTTGTCATTGTTCTCCAGCCTGATGTGTCGGAGCTGGTTGTTGGGCACATCCTTCACAAAGATCCACTTGACATCAAATTTCCCCTTCCACTTGTCCTGAGACCAGACACCTGCACTGGTGCCATAGTCCACAGGTGATTTCATCTCTGCTACTCCACAGAAGTGTCCACTGCCATTGACACTGAACAGCAAGTAGACCGGACCCTTGCTATTCATGGACCGAAAAGCACTGTCCAGGCGTTTGTTGCCGTGTTCTGTACTACACCAAATAGAATACTTAATGGAACGATGAATATCATCCTCAGAATAGCTCTTGATTATGAACACACGTCCATTTTTAAGGTTCCATTCAAAATCTTTAGGGTTATAGCTGTGAGCAGCTTTCAGTTTTTCAAGGACAGGATGGGACTCGCCACTTGGAAGAGGGTTAGGCTGGGTGCTGCCAGCTGAGCTGTTGTCATTACCAGTTCCTCCACTTTGGCCAAAAGCTGCATTCCTGTTGCGAGGAGCTACCCAGCGGTTTTGGGGTGCCTGCTGAGGGGTCTGATACTGAGGCTGAGTCAATGGAGGAGGCTGAGTTGGAACAGGTTGAACAATTTGTTGTTGTGGCTGTGGAACAGACTGAGGAGAAGGTATCTGTTGGGGGGCAGAAACTTTCGTCACAGGACCCTTGTTGTCCCAAGTCCCTATGTCCATATTATGCTTTATAGGTGGAGGCGGCAATGCTCCCCCAATTACAGGTCCAGTTTTTGATTTCATTTTAGGCTGTGGTTTTGCAGGCTTGCTAGCTATAGCAGCCCAGGAGGTCGGTTTAGACACTGGCAAGTTTACATTAGATCCACCGTTACCAGAGAGGGCACCTGCCATCCCAGCACTGTTGACAACAGACCCTACTGTTTTCACCGCTGAAGTTGTAACGTCTCCACCAATCTTGAGTCCAACCATTCCCTGTTCAATACTGTTCATTCCAGGAGCTTTATTTAATGTATCATTATGAAATCCTGTTTGCCCATCCACGATGGTGCCACCCAGTGAACTAGGTGGGTAGCTGTAACTGCTCCCATAGGCTGAACTTTGAGTCTGCTGTCCTTGGGATCCGCTTGTTCCCCAAGCTGAGAAGGCAGGATTTTCAGGGAAGAAGTTAAATCTGTGCTGGTAGATGTTATTTCCCAGACCTCCAGGCTGTCCAAAAACAGCATCGTGCATAAAATGATGATCTCCATTACTGAGTTGTCCATAGGTGGTGAGATATGGGATAGGAGGATCTCCTCCTGTAGACCACGGTGCTTCACTGAGAGAATAGGGGAACCCAATAGATGGTGGATAATAACTGGACAGATAGGGATCAGTCATTGATGGATAGCTACTGTTCTGTTAAAGACAAAAATAAAAAAAAAAAAAATGGGCACTTTAGATATAAACTCCCCTTTATTTATAAATAGCCCCACCACTCTTAACCACCAAATAGAGGAGGAAAGAAAGAAGGTAATCTATGTTCTAATCACAGATCTTAGTTCTCACTCCAAGATTCAGGGCTAAACTGCAGGATGCGAGCATTTCTAACATACTCCAGCACTAGTGGCTCACAATGTGGTTAGCATTTGAGATTTTAAAACCACATAAACTCACTAATATTACTATGGGTGTTTATTGACTGGTTCTTAAATTATTTCATCTACCAATAGCCAAAAATATTACAAGGAATTTACATAACAATATAATTTGTGTCTCACAGAACTAAGGAACATTTTTATATCACTATATGGGAGAAGTTTTAGATTAAATTTGTATGACAAAGCATGCAACAGCAAATACAATTACAGTCCTCATACTGGAATATTTCTGAGGGGCAAAACATACCTGAAGTGGTAAAACATGCAAAAATTACTGACACAGACAGGAGCTCAGAGAGATCATTAAGCAGCACCCCACAACTATAAGCTGAAGTGAAGGTGACAGTGTACTGGAGACTAGCGTATGGAAATATGATATGCTCTGTACCATTCAAACTAAAGACGACCCTACTCAGCCTTTTGAAAAGGTGTCTTCCTCCCTCACTAGTAAAGTTACACGTGTACAAGACTTTTTCTGATAGTCCTTCCACACAGGCCACCTTTTCTACTCTATGAAACAACAGACTGGGTACAAACCAGCAGATCCGCCTCAAATTCCATCTTTTTCTCCTTAGCTCAAGCTAAGAAGCCATTCATTCCACTTTCACTCTTCTGCTGACCCCTTGTTTTGCAGCATTCTATACATTCTCATCTTCAACAAAGCAAAAGAAGCAGCAGAATACTCTAAAATAGGCTTTATTCCTCTTTAAATAAACTTGAAACATATATAATGGAGACCTTCCAAAGCAACACTCCAACTGTAATTACCAGCGAGGGGGAAGAAGGTCAGCATCTCCTGTTAATGAGTCAAACAGCAGCTCCCTTCTCCTTACTCATGGAGAAAAGATTATTTTAAGAAGAGGAACCAAGATTTCTTTTAAGCTGCAAGATTTCGAGCTTGGATAAAGAATGCATCTGCAAAATTGCACTGAAACTTCAGTCATCTTTAAAAAAAAAAAAATCAATTATGTCTCAGTTCATTCAAAAAATCGTATTACAAAAAAAAAAAAAAAAACAAAAAAACAAACCCACACAACACACCAAAAAAAAAAACCCAAACCCACCAAAACACAAATCCTCCTTGCTGAAGATAAGCACAATACAAAACTGATAGAATGAGTTTTACTGCTCATTTTTCAATGACTCCCTTTTGTGCAACCCCACAGCCAGAGTAATTCAATATCCTTCCCTTCCACACATAGAATGATCCCATAAAAAGCCTCCAAGACTCACATACAGTTCTGTAACCACTCCTGAGATTTACAAAGCCTGACTTCCATGCTGTTGATCTGAAAGAAAATCTCAGTCACTGTTCCTGCTCCCTTGATTTAGGTGCAAATTCTACCACTAATGAGAGGTGCACAACCCACCTTCCTATGAGAAAAGCCTCCAAAATGCATTAATTTTCTAAGACTGCCAATCTAAAATAATCAATATTTAGCATATAAAAATGTCATTTTTCTGAGTGACTTGACTTCAAGATTACTATGAATTTTACCTTGAAGCAATAAGGAAAATTTAAAAACACAGAGACAAAAAGCAAACATAAGAATCTCTGAAGAACAATTTTATGTTCATACATTCTACAGATCTAAAGTTTACTAAGACCAGAAAGAATAAGCTGAATGATTCTGTGATCCTGCAAGCCTAACCAAAGCAGGTGTTTTGCTCCAAAATCTTTCTGCTAAGGGATTCTAGATGTTTCCTGAAGCTGTCACCTCCCATCACACAGCCTGCAAAGTTTCCAGAAGGTTTCTAAGAAGATGAAAGGAAACTTTCAGCAGACATCTTCACAAAACATTCCATCCATTTTGACTGGCTTTGTGCCAGCATGTAAAAGAAACCCTGACTGAAGTCCTTCACTACAACAGCAAAACACTGACTTCAACAAACTCAACCTTGATCTTTCTGCCCCCTTTACAGTTCTTTTTTTGTTATTATTATCATTGGGAAAAAAAAAATAAACCCAGAACAAGCCAACCCAATCATTCTGCTAATGAGGAAGGGAACCCTCCTTTCTCCTAAGACATGCTGCTTGCTAGTAATTCCCTGGAACTCATGAATACTCTTTTGAAAGCTAGAAGAGTTGGGTTTGTTCAGCCTTAAGGGAAGGCTCCAGGGAGACCTTAGAGCAGCCTTCCAGTATTCCATGGCATCCTACAGAAGAGCTGGATAGACACTTTTACAAAGGCATGGAGCAACAGGGCACGAGGTAATGGCTTCAAATGGAAGAAGCTAGGTTTAGGTTACACACTACAAAAAGATTCTTCCCTGTGAAGGTGGTGAGAGACTGAAACAGGTTGCTCAGAGTAGCTGTGGAAGCTCCAAGCATGGAAGTCTTGAAAGCCAGGTTGGATGGAGCCTTACAACCTGGTCTAGTTGGAAATGTCCCTGCCCATGACAAAGGAGTTTTAATTAGATGCTTTGTAAAGTCCCTTTCAAGCCAAACCATTCCATGATTTTGTTTGTGGATGAAGCGACACGGGGGATGCCTTTCTTGCTTTGAGAGTAACTTTGTACACCAATACTCCACTTAATTCCCTTTGCACATAAAAGTGCTTTATAATGAAAAACTATCACAGTTCAAATCTGACCTGTATTAACCACTGCTACTTGGATACTAGAACCCTTATGGGAAAATCATAGAATCATAGAATGGCAAGGTTGGAAGGGACTTCAAGGATCATCTAGTTCCAAGCCCCTGCCATAGGCAGGGACACCTCCCACTAGTACAGGTTACTCAAGGCCTCATCCAATCTGGCCTTGAACACATCCAGGGAGGGAGCATCCACGACCTCCCTGGGCAACCTGTTCCAGTGCCTCACCACCCTCACTGTAAAGAACTTCTTCCTAACATCTAGTCTAAATCTCCCCTACCTAGAAACAGAAAGAAGGAAGACAATTACATTTTACTTGCTTGTACAACATGCTCAATACTAATTCTAAAAAACTAATTTGTGTTTTTTAAAGAAGAAATTAACATAATGTTGCCAATCTACATTTGATTTTTGATGTCAAACACATGCATGTGTCAGCTGGGCTTTTAATTTCTGATTTTTTTTTTCATTTCTTAAGCATTTTCTAAAATATCCAGTTGGTTTCCCATGGTTTTTTAAAGTCACTTGCATTTTACAGTCATTTTCAAGGGCTGAATCAATCTGACTGAATAAGTGCATAATGAGGCTTTGTTCAGAAACATGGTTGTTTCCAGCACAAAATCTCACAGTCCTAATTAATGCCACTGTCACTTTCCAGTTAAAACTGTAAGACAACCTACACAATTGTTTCTTGTAGCATGCCAATTTCTCACCGTAGCATAAATAACTCTGTTGCACTTTCATGTGAGAAAACTTTATTATAATTTCCATAATTCTAATAGTCACAGCAATTTTTCTGTTTAAATATAATCATTTGGTCTGTTGATCACTTAGACAAATTTCCTAGAATTGAACTATAATAGTTAGGTCTGCATTTTTTCCATATGAAGTGATAGTTTGGCCTGTGTTTTTTCCATGCCCAGTTTCTTAAACATTAGAAAAGAGTATTTTGAGTTTAAGTCATTAAGAACTGCATAAAATTGTGGTAAAGTAGAATTTTAAACCATTAGAGGAACCTTCAAAGCTCCATTCCTTTCAAAACTAATTTGGCATTATAAAAGGAAATCATCTTTTGTTTTCCCCCAAGTTTTCCTGTTTTTCTATCTGCTACAGTACATAAATTGCAGAGAAGAGGGAATGTTTCCCCTTAATTATATTCACTCAAGTCTGCAGGACACATCTACGCTGCAGATGATTTAAAGCTTGGCCAGGGAGCTGGAACTTACACAGTGAAGAGGTAAGTTTGTGTTACATAGCACTTATTCCAACTTCTACAGTGCTGTCTAGATAGCGTTCCAGGACAGAATCAAGCTCAAATGTATCTGTATTGTGCTGAAGCTTGCACCCTTCCTGAAGCCATGATCCAAAACAAGCTTGTCAAAGTTCCATCCATCTGCCCTAACAATTATGTTTAACACACCCTGAAGTCAACCAACACAGAGCACATGAGTTAATACTGGTTGCTCTGGTGTTCAACTTTAAATCAGTATTCATAAATTAAGCAGAACAGCATATTATATGGTGGGGTTTTTTTTTGTAGCATGTAGAATAATTTCCTTTTGCAAGGAAGCTCAGTGATGTCACCAATATTAACAGTGGCATCTAGCAGCCTCAGGTTGAATTCTAAATTGCCCTTTTTAAACATAACACTTAACCTTTCTGTCAGGAAATAATCGTGTACCTCAGCAGGTCTCCTTCTGAAATGGCACTTTGTATTTGTGAAAGATTTTGTATCTTGAGTTTCTATGTGTTTTGTTCACTTTAAAGCTCTGAATGTTAAGTCAAAAATTACTTAAATACCATTATCATTGAAAATGGCTTGAAGTCATGGATACTGATTTGATGTATGTTAGAATGAACTGGATTATACTGAGAGTTTACATTAGTGTCTTAAAATAACGTAGCTTTAATTCTTTAGACACTTCAGAGGACAGGAAAGAACAAAAACATTTGCTGAAGTGGAAAAATCAAGTGGGACAACTCTAGAAGCTTCCTAGAAAGCACAAAACCCAAAATTCAACTATGCCAATTTCTAGAATTACACAAATCAGGAGGCCAAAAGCAGAACCTTCTAACTCCCACATGCAATTCCTCCATCAAAGAACCCTGAGATCAAATAGTCTGTCACAGCCCAGCCCTCTCAATAACCTGCAATTGGAGGAGCAATCAGCAGACACTAGTTGGAAGCATTAACTTCATTTTCACTTGTGGCCATCCGGATATGCAGAGTAATCTTAGCTTTGTGAGCACAAATGCTGGTTGTATTAGCAAGTAACACAATATGCCAGTCATTTCTTTTTCCATTTCTATTTAAGGAATTTGCTCCCTCGACATAATCCCATGAATTAAGTGCCAACAGCATGCCGAAGAGAGGAGGAAAAAAAAAAAAAAAACAAAAACAAAAAACCCCAAGCCTAAGTTAAAAATACACTAACCTGATTTGACTGCCCAGAAAGGTAAGGTTCAAAATCGTTGTCATGAACTGTATCCTTCTGGTGTAACGAACCATTTTGTACTGGAAGAAGAAGGTGACATATTGTAACACTGCTTAAAAGCACTTCAGCAAAGAATCCCACCCTTTGATGTTTTATTCCTTCTTCACAGCATGAAGACTCAGTTCAAGACCATGGGATAACATTTTTCCCTGCTATTAAATGCCAGAAAAATTAAACATTAAATAAATTCTACAGTCAGGAGTGAAAAGACAACTCCTGTGAATTAATTCTGAACAAAAAAACCCTAATTATTGACAGGAATTTAGTGAAAAAAATACTAGGAAACAACATCTAATGTTCTGGGCCATAATGAGAATTCTCAGAACTAATTCACAGTTCTCTCAGCATCTGTTACTTGCTGCTTAAATTAAGTTGGTTAAAATAAGATTAGGTGAGGTCATGTTTAACTATGAAATAATAGCTGCTAAGTGCCTTGATAGTCTGATATTTTACAGCAGAATTTAAGTCTCCATTTTCTCATGTGTAAAACAGAAATATTTATCACAAGCAAAGGGCTACTTAAGCACAAATTCATGTGTGAAAAGTATTCAAAAGCCATTACTGAAAGATAGACCAAATTAAAACTGTCCTTAGGGCACTGCACTTCAAATTATTTCCTTTGCTTCAAATTTAAGAAAAGAAGGTCAAATGCATTAAGTGACAGCTGCTTTATTTACCTGTCTCACAGAACAGCTAAAGAAAAATCAAAACAACACTACAGCAAATCAGATGTTTAACAGACAAGTTTGGGAATTTCACAGACGCATTTTACCAGAGTATTGCTGCAAAGTTTGTCAGGGAGAGTGGATGCGAAAACAGAGCAATTACAAACACAAGAAACAGTGTCAAACTTTCTGTCAGCAGAAGGAGGTGGATCTTTAAGACAGGTTAAAATTTATTTAAAAGTTGAATATTGTTAGTCTGCAAACCTAAACAGTTACACACTCATTAGCAACCCAGTAATAATCAAGGTATTCTCTTAGGTAACTTGTTATTAAAATCAATCTCAAATGAAGCAGAAGAGTTATGATAGAGACTTATCAGAATTTCTTTTATTTACAATTCCTTAAATAATTGTGTAAGCTTACATACAACACCTAGTACATATATCAGTCAAGAGCAACCCAGTGATACAGTTGTATTCATACAGTAGGAAGAGACTATGAGAAAGTATGGAAAAATAAATATTGCATAGGCAGACTCTGATGACTTCATGTGGAAATCTGCTTTATTTTAAGGAACTGAAGGCATTACAATGTTTACCACTAACACATAGTCCTTCCCACTGTAAACTGTAGCATTAAGTAGGATGCAAGTGAGCTTGGATGAGTAAGTTTATGTAATTCTTGATACAAAGGACAAGTTTCCTTCTTCCACGTTATCCACAAGGACTAGCAACACCACATTTCTGCTCACTCACAGCTGCCTGTGCAATTCATCTGTTTCAGTAACGATTTAACCGACCAGATCTCGGCATGATCCTCACCTTTATTATCCTGTCCTTTCGGTCTCTTGAGAAGCCACGGTACATGACAGAGTGACGGAAGACAGCGAAAAAGAAGAGAGAGGAAATGAAGTTAATTCTAGGAAAAAGCTTATAATGCTACTGCAAAACACACAGCTTTTAAAGATGGATAAAAGACTTATAAAAATGGCTAGCATCATACCAAGGCTTGCTTAAACTGTGTCTGAGGAGTATGTTTTACGTATCCTTAAGCTTTGGCCTTCCTTAGAAATGGCCACGGCTCTCAAAAGGCACTAGAAACATTCAGTGCCCACGGGGGAACTTAACGAGAAACACTTATCTCTAAAGAAGCCAAGAGGGAGGAGAAAAAGCCTCTCGCGGGCCAAACACAGCTACGGGCCTGCAAAGGAAACCCCCCGCCCCCAGCTGGGGAGGAGGCAGGCCCCGCGCTTCGCTTCGCCGCTTACCTGAGGGTCAACGCTTGTGGCAGACATAATTCATGTACAGGGCCGCCGTGGTTCAGCAGATAGGGCCGGGAGGGAAAGACAGGGCCCGCTCGGCGCTGCGCGGAGCTCCGAGGCCTGGCGGAGGGGCGGCGGCGGCGCCTCTCCCCTCAGGCGGCGGCCGGGGAGGGGAAGGGGCCAGGGCCGAGGGGAAGGGAAAGGGGCCGCTGGCGTGCGCGCCGCCGCTCGGCGTCTCCTCAGGGTAGGAAAGGAAGCCCAGGGGACAGTAGACCGACACCGGTCCCGCAGCTCGCTTCACCCTGCCGGCCCCGTCTCTTCACATCCCCCCGGGCCGAATCGCCCGGGCCTTGCCCGCCGCCGTCGGGCCGCAGCGAGGGATGGAGCCGGAGCCTCTAACTCCAATGGCGGCGGGCGCCGGGCTGCGGTGACGTCAACGCCGAGAGCGCACGGGGCACGCCGGGAAAAGCGCAGGCGGGGAGAGGGAGGAAGGCGCGCGGAGCACGGCGGAACGTGCCGCGCGTGCGCGGGCGGGCGGGCGGAGGAGCGGACGAGCGGACGAGCGGGTGTCGCGCGCCACCCGGCCCCCTTCTCTGCGCCCTGGCCCCTTTACTGTCCTCTCTCCTCATCCTGCCGCTGCCACGCTGTACACGAGCCTTTTCTCCTCCCGCGCTCGGCCATGTCGGCTCACGCGTGGCCCCTTCACACCACCCCACAGCCGGCGCAGGTACGGCCCTGAGGCCTGCGGGAGCTGCGGAGCGGGTAGAGGGTTCCCAGCAGCCCGGCCGCTGGGGGCGCCTGCGCTCGCGTCGAAGTTTTCTTACCAGGTTGATAAATTTTACTTTTCTAGATGCTGTTTTGCAGCATCTGAGTGAAATCTTGCCTCGTTTGACATCGGTCCTGTTGATTTCAGGAGGGGCAAGAGATAAACACGTAGTTTTCAGGGAGACTTGTCACTTTCCCATGCACCTTTCCGACCAAAGCGAGGAAATTGAATCACAGAATCGGGTCAGAAAAGACCTGTAAGATCCTGAAGCGTGTTGAATAAGCCACCTGAGCTGTAATCCCTCAGTCCTGTTCAGTCTCTAACTCTTAGGAAAGGGAGAAATCTGTTAAGAAATCAGATCGAAGCAAAGATTTTTTAATTTCTAATATTTGAGTTCTACGTCAATTATATTTCTGTTTCTTGTGCCTAGTGGGGGAGATCTTTGAGTTAGATGTGTTGGGTTTTGGTTTTTTTTTTTTTTTTTTTTCCAAATGGTGAAATACAATCAGAACTACTTCTCACCAGTACTTAAATCCTACTTAAAATCTTCTGATAAAGGTAAAGTTTGTGGAGGCTGCACAGGACTAAATTGCAATTCCTTCCCTCCTCGAGGTCCTGCAGTTTATTGTGTATATACTGATTCTAACAGAGAAACTTCTGTGATAGCTTGCCTCAAATCTGAGTTTTGATGACCAATAAATATTTGGTGGTCAAACAGAAATCCACATTGTTTAATTTTGTATTATGGTAACACACAAAGGCATTACTGTTGTTCTGACTTAGACTAAATGAGAGTTCACTCAGTGCCTGGTTAGAGTGTGGAGGACTAGGGAGACTTTTAAGACATAACAAAAGAAAATATCATTGCAGTGCTTCTAAACAGCACTGCTATCAGATGCCAGCAACCAAATGAGATTTGTAGAATACCATTTCCATTTGACTTTGGAAACTGGTGCAGTAAAAGGATTTGTAACAAAGAATTTTCATTGATTGGCCATGTGTCACTGAGCTAATCCTTTAACACGTCACATAAGTGTCTGACATCTGTTTGGAGAATGGAAGTCATGTTCCTTAAATTGGCCAGAAATACAGATTTTAATTGCAGAGATACAGCTTGGTAAATTTCTTCTGGCTTTCAACATACTTCTTGTGTAGGTTTCTTAAAATGAATATCTACGATTTACAGTTTCTAGAGATGAGGGTCCCCATCACAAGAAGAGTATGAATCTCTTGAAGAGGGTCCAGAGGAGGTCACAAAGATGATCAGAGGGCTGGAGAGCCTGAGGACAGGCTGAGAGAGCTGAGCTGTTCAACTGGAAGAAGAGAAGGATTTGGGGACACCTTAGGGTAGCTTTCCAGTACCTGAAAGGGGCTATAGGAGAGGTAGGAAGGAAATTCTTACAAGGGCTCGTAATGATAGAACAAGGAGCAATAGCTTTGAATGGAAGAGGGGAGGTTTAGACTGGAGATTAGGAAGAAATTCTTTCCAGTGAGGGTGGGGAGACACTGGAACAGGTTGCCCAGGGAGGTTGTGGATGTCCCCTCCCTGGAGGTGTTACAAGACCAGGTTTGATAAGGCCTTGAGCAACTTGGTCTAGTGGAAGGTGTCCCTGTCTGTGGCAGAGGCATTGGAACTACATGATCTTTAATGTCTTTTCCAACCCAGACTATTCTGTGAATCTATGAAAAGTGAGCAGCATGACTAGAGTGTGAAACATCTGTCTAGAAGGAAGAGAAAAAGGCTTGTCCTGGATGCCTGGGTGATGGGCACTGCTCTGAAGTCCATGTGATTATGTATGTTCACTAAGTCTTGATATAGAAACTGTGTGACTGTGAATCATCCTCAACATGAGCATATGTGGGCAGGATGTTAGAACTGTATTTGCTTTGGCATCCCAAAGTACAGGGGGCTACAGCTATTAGGCTACACCTGTTAACTTTGCCAAAGACAGGACATATCAGGCATACAGGCTCCCTAGTTCAAGAGGGACAAGGAACTGCTGGACAATCCAGCAGTAGCTACAAAGGTGCTGAAGGGACTGGAGCATCTCTGTGAGGAGGAAAGGCTGAGAGACCTGAGGCTCTGGAGGGCAGTCTGGGAGGGGATCTTGTCAATGTTCAGCAAGAACCAAAGGGTAGAGGGCAAGAGGATGGGGCCAGACTCTTAGTGGTGCCCAGTGACAGGACAAGGGGCAGTGAGCACAAACTGGAAGACAGGAGGTTCCATCTGAACATGAGGAGAAAATTCTTTGGTGTGAGGGTACTGGAGCCCTGGAGCAGGCTGTCCAGAGAAGTTCTTTGTAGAGATTCCAAACCCACCTGGATGTTGTGATCCTGAGCAAGCTGCTGTGAGTGCCCCTGCTTTTGTAAGGGGGTTGGACTAGGTGATTTGTGGAGGTCCCCTTCATCCTCCATCATGCTGGGATTCTGGGACATATCTCTATGTGCCTCAGTCCATCTTTCAGTTGTTCATTATTATTTTGCATTAGGAAAATGTGAGTTATTGCTTCTTCCTGGTAACTAATAGTGATCTCCTCTATCTCTTAAGTACAGTCTTCTAGAAACAAACTCAGTAAGACAGAAGTTTAAGTAGAATTACACAGTTGAGGCAACATTCAGAATTACATCAAGTCAGGATGCTCTTGGAGTGTAACTGTAACCTAAAAGGTGACATAGGTGGCTTCATTGAGAGAAATATGGTGGCATGGGATTTCTAGGACAACAAAAAGTTAGAAATGTCTTTTTCTTCCTGTGATAACACTCTGAAATCTCAAAATAGTTCATGTGTAAACTACAGAATACATTTTTCATTTAGAATTTACAGGCATTTTCTGCAGCCTTCTATGCTATGATCATGGGGGCTGGAATCACCTCTGTCCTACATGCCACATCCACGTGGAATGGAACCAAGTCACTTATCCAATGTAAATTTCCATCATTTTAGGGTGAAAAATAAAAGCATACAGAAATAGTATCTGTTCTTCCTGTCACTGACACCTTGTTTGTGAAAACATGAGAAGGGAAATCATATGCAAAGAGTGTGGCCTGTGAGGAGAGATCATCTGATATCGTCCTCACACACGCTGTTGTGTGCAAGACAACTTCACCAAAAAGCTGTGGCAAGGAGCTCCACTGAGCAATGACTGACTCAAGTCCTTTGCTGAGTCTCTCTTGATCTTCACCCTTGACAACTCTATCTTGCTGCTGTCATGTAGTTTCTGTTCAATTCTAGAGTCACTCTATCTTTGCTTATTTAGTGGAATGCCCATTGTCACTTCCACTCTTTGTAGCGTCCTTCAGGTAGGTCTGGTGTCTTTCTTCCACTTCTCATCTTGCTATCAATTCTTCATACAGGGACATAGTAAACCATTTCAAGTCTCTGCATGGAGAAAACCAGATGATTGCAAGTGTGAATAGCTCAAGAACAGAGCTTCCTGCCTGTCACCCAAGCAATACTCAAGTTGCCAGATAGATGCATCTCTGCAATAAAAATCACCTTCCAAACTGAAGCTGAGTTTAATTGTAAAATCAGATGTTCTGTGTTTCTTGATGGCTGGTTTTCCACCTATTAAAAAGCAGGGTGAGGTCCATTAGAGTCATAACAATGCCTGACAAATCCTTTATTGGATGAGTGGTGAAATTTACAGGAAACACAAGCTGACAGAATGGTTCTGAGGAGTGGTTGGTTAGTTGTGCTTGTCAACAGTTTGGAACAACAATACCACCTAGTTTAGGTGAGGCTACACATCTGTTTCTGTGCCTTCTGCTAGGCAGAGGGAATGGAGCCCAAATGTGAGGCTTGTACATGCCAGCATAAGAAGGAATCAGGAAATCATAGAATGGGTTTTTTTGTTGGAAGATACCTTACAGATCATCTAGTTCCAATCTCCCTGCCATGGGCAGGAACACCTCCTGCTAGACCACGTTGCTCAAGGCCCCATTCAACCTGGCTTTGAACACTTAAAGGCTTGAAGCCTCCACAACTTCTCCAGGCAACCTACTCCAGTGTCTTACCACCCATTATAAACAATTTCTTCCTTCTATCTAGTCTAAATCCCCCCTCTTTTAGTTTAAAACCATCACCCTTCATCCTGCCACAACAGGCTCTGCTAAAAGGTCTGTCCCTAGCTTTCTTATCAGCCCCTTTAAGTACTGAAAGATCATAAGAAGATTCCCCTGGAGCCTTCTCTTTTCCAGTTTGAACAACCCCAACTCCCTCAGCCTGTCCTATCGATCATTCTTTCTATTGCCACTACCACCCATTAGCAGAGTCCCCAAACAGCTGCTGTAGAAGGGATTTTCTTAATTCTATTACATTTTTAGGCTACATTCCTTAAAAATCAATACAGTCTTCAGAAGGAGAAGATCTGTGGAGCAGAAGATAATGTGCAATTACAGAGAAAGTTATCATGGACAAAACCCCAACAACCACATTGGCTTGGTGCAGGAAATTTTGTATATAGGCAGTGCCCTCTGCTGCTCAGGGATTTTCAATAACACCCATTTAATTAAAACATTTCAATGCTGTTCTTTTAATTGAAATGTTTGTATAGGCTGGACTGTATGAAAAGGACTTTCTTAAGAGAAAAATCCTAATTTATCATATTTCACAACAGAAACCACCCAAGTTCTTATGTTAACACGGAGAGGATGGGATTTATCCAGCACATGGCTTAGAATAAGATGTGCACATCTTAGTTTCCAAGCACTTGCAACTTTTAAAGCTTGTTTTTAAATCCTTCACTCTGAATTGTGACCACAGGATGGCAAAGGAATTGAAAGAATGCAAATTGTGAAGATATGACAGTGTAAAAGAGCATTGATTCCCAAAGCAAAGGCAATGCTGCCTATGCCAGCTACCCTGAGTAAATGCTTGTTGGTATCTACCTGTTAATTTTGTAGCACATTCCCTTAAACATTGTAAGGTGCAAAACACGTGTGAGAGCAAGCTCTAAAACAGAGAAATGCTGTTAATACTGAGCCACAGCGAGAGGGCTGAGCAGACCTTTCACTACTAGCACCTGTTTGTGGTGAAATGTGAGGTGTGGCCAGTGGAGAATTTCAGCACAAACACAGACAGCTGGGGGAATCAAACAGTATAAATTGTCCCTGTGGCAGTCGGGGTTACTTCCACCTTGAAGGAGGTTTGGCTTTGTTGAGAGTGAGTTCTGAAGTGACTGGGAGCACGCAGGGCAGCTTGAAACTTGTGGATTTGGGAGTAGGTTTTATTTAATTTTAGCAGGTAAGTTTATCTCTTAGTCTTTATTTTACTAATTCTAGCAAATTGTTGGTGTTGCCTTGGAATTTTGTTCCTGGGTAGGTCTTAAGAAGACAACAGTGAGAGAATATGGGCTTGTGGTGGTGTAACTACTTAAAATATTAGTTTGGCTTGGAGAGCTGTGTTAGTCAAGTTAATGCATCATTTGCAGAGCACATATGTTTGTAATGCAAGTAAACCAGGCAGGGATTCCTCTTAATTAAGATAAATATATTTGTATACCTGCACATTTTCTTTAAAACCAACTTGATATATTGTTAAGCTTTCAGGTGGAAACCTTTTTTTTTTTTCTCTTTGTGTTTTGCCATAAGTACACAACAAAGTAAACATCAAGTGGAAATATGTTGGGATAATGTGGTCCCCTTCTGGGTTGAAAGTTGGTTTTTGTGGCTTAAAAATAACAAATTTGGTTTTGTTAGGGCCTAAGGTGAGAGCAACACTGATGTGGTGCTGCTGTGGCCAACAAGCAGATTTTGTTGTTGCTCTTCTGTGTCCTGAGAACAAAATCTGTTCTTCATGCTGAAAGACTCTGTGCTCCCAAGTTTACTATGCTTGTAGTCTGTTAGGAGCTATTTCTTGTTTTCTTCTCTCTGGACTTTTCTTGGCACCAGCAATACTGTTCTTGAATAGCTACTGGATGCATTAAAGCACACCTCTAAAACTTCCAGAGCTGCTTTTTCCTTCAACTCTCTTTTCTGTGGTTATGATAGAAAAGGAAAAAAAAATTCCAATTGCTACTAGGCCTTCTCTTCCTTGGTGCCTTTAACCATAAGAGGGCTGTGCTTGAGCAAGTTTGCTTTTAAAATCTTTGTAAATGTGCAATGTTCATGAAGAAAGCATGTGTTATCTCTGGCTACTGATCTTGCAACTAAAGTACCCTGGAAGTTGCTGTGTTTGTTTTGTTTGGGGTTTTTTTCCTCCTTCTAAAGGTACTGCTGCCCTTAACTAAGAGTACTTGAGAGATGCTCCTGGCCTGAGTGCCTCTTAACTGTGTTTACTGTAGAGTAGCTGCTGTTCTGGTGGTCTCCAATTGATTGTTTTTTATAGTGTGCTGCAGTAGTTAGCTCTGAACAAGGTGGTGTACCAGCTGTACATCCATGTCTTTGTAAGGTCAGGTAGGTATATAGTATTTTTCCTAACTTACTATTTGGCTGTCTGATATTTTGGGCCTGTGTGCTTAGAATGCTTAGCTTTGATAACTAGTGGATAGTTTGACCTTTTGTAGCATATAGTGACTTGTTGGGGCAGGTGAGGAAGGTTTTCAGGGTGCTTAGAATGCACTTGATTACACCCAGCATTTGTTGTAGTGACTTCCAAGAGTTCTTTCAGAGTGGTTAGTTAAATTGATCCTGATTCTCAGCTGTGTAACTGCATGAGCTTCTGAAAGTCTATGTGCCAGCCGTATAGAAAGTATTAGAAGCAGCAGCTGAGTTGCCATTTAGCTTAGTAGCACAAGGAAGGGCTGATATCTCCAGCAAGATGAGGGTTGGATAATTGGGGACTCCATTTATTTCATTTCACTTATTCTCATAACTAGCACAGGCAGAAAGTGTCTTCTTGATATAAGGACACCTCCCTATAGAACCTGAATGCAATTATCTTAGGCTGTGTCTTGGAGAAGCTTGCTTTCCTAGAGCTAGTTCTATTTATTAACTGTTTATTAGAATGAAGTAATGAAAATTCAGATTCTGAGACAAACATTGAGAGGTTATTTGTTTGGGTGTGACTGTTCTCTATGGTATATCTTCTTAAATTTGCTTTTAGAAGAAAAAAAGGTATGTCAGTCTCCTTAATACTAGCTCAGAAATTATGAAAAATGACTGGGAAGTTACTACACAGCCACTGGAAGCTAGATTGGCTCAGTGAGGGATGCTGCAGAGGATCTTTCCTCCCCCCTGAACTGCCTCTTCCTGCAGGCATCCCTTCTGTAGTTGGCAGAGGGGCTTGGAAACTTCTGGTCTGTTCCCTTCAGATGCTAGTGAGGACTCAGCAAAAATTCAACAGCAAAGTACAGAAGCACCAGATCCCTGATTGGGTTGCAGTCTGGAAATGAGCTCTGCTTTGTCAAGACCAGGAGGTTTCTAGAATGTGCATGGGGATGAGGAACAAATACCACAGGGTGAGTGCTGCCTGGCAGCAGGGATACAGCTGACTGCTCTGGGTTATCTCATCCTCTCTTTCAGAACGAGAACATGGGGGACATGCTATCAGCAGAAGAGATTGAGGTTGGGGCTGCCTATAGCCAGCTCTTTGAATCCAGCATGAGGAGTGAAGCAAGAAGACTGAGGACATTTCAGCAATGGCCAGACACCTCACCTGTATCTCCACGAGATTTGGTCAAGGCTGGCTTTTTCTTTGTGGGTCCAAGAGATGATGTGCAGTGTTTCTGCTGTGGTGGTGTCCTGAGGGACTGGGCACATGGTAGCTGCCCGATAGCAGAGCACTTGAAGTTTTTCCCTTCTTGTAAATTCATTCGTGGTGAGGATGTTGGAAACCAAGAGATGCTTCCACTTCAGGCAATCTCTGACACTGTGGATGGGCAGTTCCTCAGTCTTTTGCAGGGGGTAGGCAGTGAAGAGACAGATCTACTTGATCATCCAGGTTGCCCAGAGATGGAAACAGAGGAGATGAGACTATCAACATTTCATAACTGGCCACAACATGCTGACATGCGTCCTGAGCAGCTGGCTAGAGCAGGGTTCTATTACACAGGTAGGTACTCTAGGCAAATGTTTAACTCTTACACTTTTGAGTGCTTGCAAATGAGTAGTGTAGTTGGAAATCACATCTGTCCTTCAGTCTGTACCATTTCACTTGCTGTTTGTGCTGGATTCATTCTGATGTTAACTCTGGTTTGGGCACTGGGGAGTCCACTAGTTGAGTCTGTTCCCTTAGCAGCAGGAGTGGAGAAGTGACATGACTTAAACAGGTGTTTTACTAGCAGGATAGTGTGCACTTTGAGCTCTAGTAAGCCTATTTGTTACTTGCACTTCTAAAAGGATTGGAGGCACTTGCTTGTCATGCTGTTTTGTGTAATCTCTGTCTTCCACTTGAGCCTTCTGTTCTCAAAAATAACTTATTTGGCTGTCACTGTAAGGACCCTAGATTTGTAATACAGAAATGAAAAAGATGCTCTTTGAGGACAACAGGCAGTAGTTCTTATGCATGTGCACATCAATTCACCATAAGATCATAGAATAGTTTAGATGGGAAAGGACCTTAAAGATCCTCTAGTTCCTGCCTATGGCAGGAAGGTTGGAACACAGAACATGTTGATCAAGGCTCCATCCAACCTGGCTGTGAACACTTCCAGACTTGGCACGTCCACAAATTCTCTGGGCAACCTGTTCCAGTGCCTCACCACCCTCACAGGGAAGAATCTCTTCCTATTTTGTAGTGTAAGTCTATTGTCCAGTTTGAAGCCATTACCCCTTGTCCTGTCACTGCACACATCTTTAACATCTCACTTTCCTGTAGCCTGCCTTAAATACTGGATGGCTGCTCTAACGTCTCCCTGGAGCCTTCTCTTCTCCAGTCTGAAGTATAATTGTTTCCCCTTGAAGACTTTGCTGGTTAGGTAATTGGTCAATCCAGGGATGAGAATCTGTCAGGAGATGCAGTGCATTAATGTTTGTCTATAGCTATTGGGGCAGTGCTTCTGGTTTGGGTTTTTTTGGAAACTAATAATAGTGATTTGTGCTGGAAGTGTGACTCCTTCCATATGAAGGAATCTATTTGTTTTGTGTCTGCACATCAAACAGATATGGAAATGATATGCAGGGTTCTTAAACTGACACTCCCTTACCAGAAACAAACCTGCACATCCTGAACCCCTCACACTCTCATTGCTGAAGTGTTGAATTGCTCCTTTCCACTTAAGTGTTATTTATTGATAAAGATGAGCATGGAAAACAACAGCCTTAAATTGGATGGCTGGAAGTATCTGAAATGCAACACAGTGAATGTCATGCATATAGGACAATCTCTGTTTTTTAGGCTTGATTTGGAGGAAGTATTTGGTTAGCTTGCCTTTACTTCTGCCAGACTTTCATTCAAATCTATAACCTAGATCTTGATATAAATACAGCTAATACCAAAAATCTGTACCTGGCTGCTTGGAGCACAGCAGCACGGGCTGAACAACATGCATGCCTCTATGGAAGAGTCTTAGAGGTGTGTTAAGCCTCTCTGCTGCTTTGGTCTTTCTGGTAATTTCTAAGTCACATAAAAGACCAGCATGGCCAGGAACACAAACTATAAAGCTGTGTCTGCAGCTAAAAACTTGTGTGGTTTGTGTTTGATTTGATTGATCACTTGCAGAGCAGCTGTTTGAGAGCCCAGCACAGAGGCTTTGGGGACTCATTAGGCAGCAGCAGTCTGACATGGTGCTTTCTTGTGATCTCTTGAGGAGGAGAACTCTGGAACTGAGTTAATCCAACACTTCTCTAACAGAAAAGCAGTTGGAGGATTTTGTCTGGGACCCAAACTCACTGGCAGCCTTTACTGACATGATTTCTTTGCCTTTAGGGCAGGGTATTGGTAGGCAGATCTTAACTGTTAGGCTTTCTTCCTCTGGGTTTTCTATTGAGAGTAGCACAGTAACTAACAGATGAGGGGTGTGGGACCATGTTGTGGCAGATTGTTACACCTGTGAGACAGAAGCTGAGTACATCTGCTGCTTGTTATTGCAGAAAACAGTGTTTATATGTATAACTGATTACTCTAAATGCAGGAAAGAAGGGCTAGGTGTGTGCTTACATAGGAGCTATGGTGCTCACATGTGCTGTTTGTTAGCTTGTGACCCAGCTCTGGAATCGTCTCACCCAGCTGCAGCTCAGAGTTAAAACTCTCATCAGATTTCCTGCCCCAATACAACTTGCACAACACTGGTCAGTTGTCATGTGCTTATCTAGTTGCCTGTATTTTGTGCTGATTCTCTCCCCACATTCTTCTCTGGGGCTAGGAGAGCATAGTGTCTCAGATGTCAAATAATCTCTTTGTCTTTCTCAGGGCGAGGTGATTTAGTGAGGTGTTTCCACTGCGATGGAGGTGTGAGGAGCTGGTCTCTTGGAGATGATCCTTGGAGGGAACATGCCAGATGGTATCCAGAGTAAGTCAGTCTTGGTTGACAGGCATCCTTTGTAACAAGATCAAAAGATATTCCATGTGTTCCATACTGATTTAATCTCTTAAGATAGTATTACCCCTACTTGAGAGACAGACTAGCAACAAGTATTGCTTCCAGGCTCTTTTATTAGCTTCATCACTTTCTTTGCCATCAGAGAACAACTTTGGTTTCTGCTACTCTGAGGTACAAAAAGAAAGATTGCAGACTTCACTTTTCCATTGCAGTTCTTGTGTTTTGCTGTGAACTTGTTTTCATGGTGTAGCAACACACTTGGTAGAGTCAAGTAGTGGTTGGGCTTGATCTTACAGGTCTTTCCCAACCAAAATTATGTTATCACATCTCCAGTCTGTTCTGAAGGATGTTGTAACTGAGCTCACCTTGGGCCAAGCATGAAGGTTGAATCAAGGTGGAGGGGAATGGTGAGCCCCTTGCTGTTGCTCTTCATGCAAAAAGGCAGGGGGAGGAGGGGGTGGAGAAGACCATGACACTCCTCCTGTAATGAATTTGTTAACCCAATATAACCACTTGCTTCTAAACTTCAAACTGCTGCTTTCACCTGAGAGATCCTGTACTAATGTATCTATAATTTTTTCTGTTTGTAGGTGCGTGTTTGTGTTACAGGCAAAAGGACCTGAATATGTGAGCAGTGTTCAGGCTTCCTTTTCCAGTACCTGTCTAACTCCAGTGAGTCACTACTTGGTGTGAAGGGGGGGTGGTGGTGGGGTGGTAGATACAGGGAGTTCTGAACACATGCTGCTTTTTTCTGACTTTCTTGGGATGTTTTCAGGGAGACCGGAATACGACTGAACGTGAGTCCTCTGCTTCCAAAGGTCAGTGCCATCATTGGGATTTTGTCTTCTCTTCAATGGCTTGTAGCCTACTCCACTTACTCCTCTGCAGATGTTTGTGTGATGTTTTGATATTCTAGAAGCCATTGCACTTTATTTGCGGGAAATAGTCTCTAGCACAAGTAGTGAAACTGTTTGCTCTTGTGAGACTGAGACCAGAGATGTTTAATCAACCTGGATAACTGTTACAAACTTCCTTTGACCTGTCAATGCTTTTCATTGTCTGTCTGGAGTCTTTCACACTACAGCATTTTAAATTTCATCTACAGGCCCTACTTGTTCACTGAAGTAGGGATCCTGATGATATATTCTCATTTATCTGTGGTTCCTGGAAACTTAAGTATAGAATCATAGAATGGTAAGATTGGAAGGGACCTCAAGGATCATCCAGTTCCAACCCCCTGCCATAGGCAGGGACACC
The DNA here is from genome assembly GCA_013396675.1 of Eubucco bourcierii. Lineage (NCBI taxonomy): Eukaryota > Metazoa > Chordata > Aves > Piciformes > Ramphastidae > Eubucco > Eubucco bourcierii. Next base: position 297,403 of record VWZE01017216.1, on the reverse strand, counting down.
TCCCACTAGTACAGCTCACTCAAGGCCTCCTCCAACCTGGCCTTGAACACAGCCAGGGAGGGAGCAACCACAACCTCCCTGGGCATCCTGTGCCAGTGTCTCACCCTCACTATAAAGAGCTTCCTCCTAACAACCAGTCTAAATCTCCCCTCTGCCAGTTTAAACCTATAGCCCCTTGTCCTGTCACTGCAAACCCTTGTCAATAGTCCCTCCCCAACCTTCCTGTAGCCCCCTTCAGATACTGGAAGTAGTTAAAATTTGGCTCCCACAACTGTGGAAAAGTGATTCTTTTCACTCTTGAAGAGCCTATCCAATAGGATGGGTTTATGAAAGCCTGGAACCTTTGAAAAGGCTGCCAGCTGAATTTCCCACTTCTGTCTTTACTGATAAATGGCTGAACTAGATTATGAGGTAGGAGATACTTCAGTTGGGATGTTCCACTTGATCTTCATTAAAGGAGTTTTGAGACTTCTAGGAAAAAGATAAGGATTCTGGATTGAGACCAAACTTGGAAGACTGAATTCAATGATACAATAGAATAAACCACACAGTCAGTCTCTTAGTTTTTATGTTGATACCTTGAGGAGTGTTCTAGACTATATCAATGCCTTTTTATATATAACAACTTCAGGGAGTTCCACATTTTTGGTGAAGCATCTGCTCACTGCTTTGCAGGTCCTTCAAGGGACTGGGAATTGCAGGTGGCTTCTCAGGATGAGTTTAACATAGTGCAGAAGGTCCTGGAGTTAGGCTTTGAGCCCACGTTGGTGTTCAACATGATGGCTGACAAATACTTGCTGACTGGCACTCAATACCGCACTCAATATGAACTGCTTTATGATCTGCTTCACCTGGGGGAAGATATCAGCAGTGCAGAGGAAAGCGGAGGTAGGCCTGGCTCACACTCATGTTCTTGCTGAATGGTTAACCTCTTATTCACTTCATCTTGAGCATTGGTGAGTCTTGTGGGCCTGCCTTCTGTTTTTCTAGATGGGAATTGGTGCTGTACTCAAGCCTGTCTTTGAGTTTCTGCTTTACAGAAACCTAAAAGAGCTGTGGTTACTGGGTTGTCAGTAACTGAATCTTCCTCCAGTAGCCTGTGGTGTAGATATCCTGTCTCTTTTCTACTGCCTGCAGAGCTGCGTGGTGTGGAGGTTTGTGCACACATTCACATCTGATGCAGACAAAGGCAACTGTCTGAAGCAAGGCTTCTGGAATGGAGTATGCAGAGCCTAGCTAAAACCAAATCAGTGGCTTGATCAGCAACAGCCATGTTTCCTGTCTGCTTGCATCATGTGTGTTTTCCTCAGCTTATCTGTGCCTGGCTTGTGTTATCTGTCTTGTGACATTTACTGGAAGATGCAGATTCACGCAGACTGCTTTGGGTAGCAAACCTGCTTTTCAAAGTTATTCTCTACGTATCAGTTGCTTTAGTTAAGGTGGGAGGGAATTCCACAAACCTGGAAGGGTGATTAAATAGTAGCACAGGAACAGCAAAGAGCAGCTGGCAGATAAACCAGCTTTGCAGAGGAAACAATGTGATGTGATTCCTCTTGTTAGGGAGGTTAACACATACAGTAACTAAAGCACCACACTCAGCTTTAAGCTGAGTGTGTGAAGCTCATAGAAGGGTAGAGGTGTTTAAGGCTACTGAAATCCAGGATATTTCATCTTGTAAAACAGCAATGTCTGGAGAGGGAGGGAAGGGGTAGGATTTAATACCATTTTCTTTCCATATTATACAGATACTGTTCAGACAGATGCTGAAACATCAATTACAGGAGAAGAAATGCAACCTGTGCAACTAAAGGAATCAGGTACAGTCAGCTTACACTGGTTGGGAAATGTAGCCTAGGCATAACTGGGATGACTTATTGTGATGATTTCAGTGGTCATTGTAATCCTCTTTTTGTTATGAAGGGGTATGTGTGATGATTTGAATGGTAACTAAACATAGAACCTTACTCAGGAATTAGCTTCACTGTGAAGCAAATTTGTTATACAGAGAAGAGCTGATTTGTTAGGGTAGTTGACTTAAGTGAGAAAATGCTGCTCTCTGTCCCTGCTGAGCCCAGCATGTGTAGATATGCTGAACCTTGCAGATAAACCAGAGTCCAGTTAACATGAAACTTGCCTGAGGGGTACTTTTGCCATCTTGACAGTCAATTTCTGAGCAAAATTAGTGTGGTGTAACAGTTCCAGAAGTCACAATGCAACTAAGTTTGGGCTTTTTTTCCCCCCCCCTCTATGGTAAAGATGAGTCTCGGAGGAGCACAGAAGAACAGCTCCAACGCCTGCAAGAGGAAAGGATGTGCAAAGTGTGCATGGACAGAGATGTGTCTGTTGTGTTTGTTCCTTGTGGCCACCTGGTAGCTTGTAGAGACTGTGCCCTCAATTTAAGATTGTGTCCCATCTGCAGAGCTGTCATCCAGGAAAGTGTGAGGACTTTCATGTCTTAAACCATCCTGTCCTGAACCATGAGATGCTTGAAGGGAAAGATACTCTCTACAACTCACTTGTAACACATCAGAGGAAGAAAATAAGTAAATAACTGGAACAAGTCCAAGTGTAAAACCTTACTAAATGTGCCTCTTATGCACAGTGTTTCTAGTAAGAGTTGCTGCTTTACTGCACCCTTGCTGTAGGAGTGCTCCAGAAAAACTCTACTAGTTTCTTTTTGTCCTCCAAGAAGATGCTTTTCTTGACAGATTCTTCCTCTAAATTCTTTTTCTGCAAAAAAAAAAAAAAAAAAATCCTTGTTCTGTGCTGGTATCAAGGGCTGTTTTCAGTGGAGTGTCTTTGGTTCTTTCTCTCTCATTTAGGAATTTTCAAGATGATTCTGTTGGGCTTGATGGCTTCCTTCAATGGGTCTGAATCAAAATGGGTATTCTTATACAAAGTTCTGTTGAGATAAGGAGACTTGGCAGCAATGTATTGGGGGAAAGGAGAATTTAGCTTTTTATTCTGAGCTCTTGGCTGTCTTTCCCTCTCCTTTTGAGTTTTCAAAAGCTGATGGAATGTTAGTCACTGATACTCAAATCCACATAAGTGAAAAACCTGCCCTGTTCTCCAACCTCTACTCTCAGCTGACCACCCTAGACAAGGTGAAAGGCTTTTGGTCAGGGCTATTAGATGATCTCATGGAAGCTTCTTACAAAACCTCTCCTGGCTGTTGTGTACTACACTACTAGAAGATAACTATGGAGACTTACCTTTTTAGGACTTCTGTTTGCTGGCTGAACTGATGATTCTTACTTAAAATGGAACATTCTATGATGTAGCAAAAAAATTTGTCAGTATTATAGCTTGTGAAGTGCAAGGGAAAAGAAATGTTTTTTAAAATACTAAGTGTTTTTTTTTTTCATTAAATAAAGTTATTTTTTCTCTTACAGAGGTATGGATATCTGATTCTAGTAAAATTCCTGACTGGGGGAAGGGATGTTATTGTGTCCTCAAATTTGAGTGGCATCCAACTGTAGATCACTTAAGCTTCTGTCCTTGTGTATTATGTGGGCTGAGTGAGAGAAGCAACTGTTCTATTAGCTTTCTCTGGAATGTAACAGGGACTGCATGTGGGCCCTCCAGACTCCTAATTACCAAAGAAGGGGTAAGGATGCAGGAAGACAAGGATACTTGATGCTGTGTCAGTGAGAAGTAATTCTGCATCAGAACTGAGTGGCGCTTAGTGGCTCTTAAACACATCTGTGGAGAATGGAACAGTAGCTCTGAAATTCCTTCTACTTGGTTCCAGCCCTGAGTAACATGTTGCTTATCTCTGGGCCACATGAAAGGGCAGATCTCTTCATCCTTGCCTTTAGCAGAAGATAATATTAACACAGCTCTTGGCCAAGAGAAGATTGATTACTAGTTGATCAGTTCAGACTCTCCAGCTCTTGGAGGAATTGGTGGGTCTTTGCCAGATAGCTGCTTCTCTAAGGAATGGATATTGCAGCACTGTACCAAATTAGGTATTGAGTCTGGATTCAAACAATCATTTGTTTTGTGTTGCTTCTAAATAATGGCAAAAACTTAAAATAAGGTGTACTGGTCTGAGAAGAAAAAAACAATCAGCTCAGTGTTGGGATAATTTTATTTCCTTCAAGTTCATCCCAGAGTGGCTGGAACCTAGCCCTGAGCATCAGCAGGACTACAGGCCTCTAGCAACTATTTGTGGGGCTTCTTTTAATTAACACTTTCTGAAGTGGCAGGGTGGAGCAGGTTTTATCTACCAGAAGATGTCCCTTCAGAACCGGGTACATACTGGTTTTTGAATAGCAGACTCTCAAGTAGTGCCTGTCCCCAATAGAGGGCACTCCGAACATGGAGATAAGGCAACCCACGGGAGCAAAATCTTCAGCCGCTCTTCACTCGGCGCTCTGGAGATGGAACCGACTGAGAGTCTCCACCTGCAAAGAACTGTGTGACCTGGTACCACCAGCTCCAGCACCAGCAGACCAGGAGGGAGGGTTGTCAGTGTGGAGGATGAATAGCTCTGCTAACCAAAACTAGAAGGTAATTCAGGGTTATGAACCTTGGCAGCTTGTTGTCTTTTCTCAGACTTTAAGGATGATTTATGGCAGTCACTGAGACTAAATCTTACAAGCTTACCTGAACACTTATTTTACTTCTATTAGAAACTTAAACTATCAAGTTCATCATAACAGAGTGGTAGTTCTGAAGCTACTTGGTCATCACACTTGTATTTATTTGATCTTTACCAGGCTGTGTTGAAGTGAAGAGGCAGGCTGTTAAGGGCATAGCTTGTTGCTTAGTCTCTTTAGAGCACTTGGCAAGTGGTTTTCGTCAGTTTTATTAGTAAATGTGCTATCAAGGCTTGGTCAGTTGGAGAGGTAGAATGTTACATTTTTTACTTGCATCTGCTCCTGATCAGGGCTTGAGCTGTTAGGTTGTAGTGGGTGTTTGGAATGGAAGTCACACAAAGAACATTCTCTTAGTACTTTATAGTTTTATAGAATAGGATTTTGCTTCCCGGGCCCTTTGGAATGGGGCAAAGAAAAGTGCATCATTCTCTTTGACTTAGCACGTAATTAAAAAAAAAAAAACCCTTTTCATTCTTCTCTCACATTTTCCCCTCCCTGAATTGGTTTCTAACTCGACTCTTCTGAAAAGCTTTACTCAGAGGTGCCAAGGAATCTCAAACAGATTGGGCAAGACAATGAAGAATTACAACAGCACTTGGAATGTACCAGCCAGGGATGGCTGAGAAGTGCTCCTCTCTGCTTGACACTTAACATGCTGGGAGACACAGCTAACAAAACTGACATTGTTCATTGTGGGGCTTTTGTTTAATTGCTGCAGCTCATTTATGTAACTTAATTACGCTTTTATTCCTTCTTTCCATCAGTCCATTCCCTCCCATCAAACTTATCCTGTCACAAAACCCCCTTCCATCAGGATGTTGCCAGGCTTGTTACCTGCAGCACAATTACAGCTGCGTGGTGAAGAGAGCAGGTACAAAACTATCTATGGTCCATGAAGAGCTAAGGTTTTTGCCGGTGTCCTACAGCAGGTTTCAGCTGTGTATATTATGGCTACACCACTGTTAACTTCATATAGATGGGCAAACTCAGAGTAAGCTACAGCTGCTCTGAGAAGGGCTTGGCATGTTGAAATGGGGCTAAGCTCCATGCTGAGTAAAGATTTGGTGGTTGTGCTGCTACTTTAGTTGTTCAGCATTACAGGAGTTAGGTCATGGAATGCTGAAGTCCAGGACAAAAGCCTACTAAGGCCATGTCTAAAGAGGAGAATGAAGAAGGGATCCAGGGTGGGCTGGGAAAGGGAAGAGCTCTCATCTATAACTTAAAAAAAGCCTAAATAACTGAAATGTAAATAGCCCCCACTTAGTTCTAACAGGCAGGGGGGAGATGAAGTTGTGTTAGGGGATTTTTAGGCTCTTTTCAGAACAGGGGAGGGGAGAAGGGGAAGGAACTAACTACAGAGTATATGAAATGTCCCAGTTTGTTACACAGTGCTTCCTTCTCTATGGATCCATGGCACAAGGAAGCAGCTCCAACTTCAGCTGTATCTCTTCAGAGGCTCTTGGTGAACTTGTTCTGCCTGAGGTCTTCAAGCATGTGCTGTTTATTGGCCTCTACCACCAGACTATGGTAGGAGTGGTTCATGAGGGCACTTGGAGAATTAAAAATCAGCTGTGTGGCCACTCTTCAATGTACATTCAGTGCATTTGAGAAGAGGGCAAGGAACAAGACAATGGAATGGAGTTCACCATCCTGCATTTTCTCTGCCAAAGATCCAAGCCACAGGGGATTGTTTCCTGCAGTAGCTTTGATGGTGGAGTGTAAGGTTTATCCATCCTCTGGCTCTTCTTCACTTACGCAGGCCTGTAAGCAGGGGGGAGGGAAAAATGAAGGCAGGGCATTAGTGTGGAGCAAGCACCAAGTTGCTTACTTAAGATAACAGAAATGGTATGAAAATAATGACAACATTTTGGTGGTTTGTTTTGATTTTTGCCCTGTTCAGTTACATTAAAAAAAAAAACAGACTACAGATGAGGAACAGGATTGAGAACTTGGAGGTGATGTGGTTAAGTAGTCTTCAGGTCTGTACCAAACCTGAATATACTGCAGTTAGACTAAAGAAAAGATATGTACTAAAGTGTTAGATCTATGTGTCCTTAGCATCTGGAGCTGCATAAAACTTGGTTAGGAATTTAAAAAGCCTAGGGGTCATCTCTAATAGAACAAAGCAGCTTCTTGAAACTGCAGTGATGAGCTGTTTTGTGTAGATGCAGCAGTAAAAGCAGATTTACTTTTGTAGCCAGCAGTAAAGAAGAATGAGTGTTTTTCAGCTGAAGCATCACCTCTTAAACATGCAGCTTCTGTTTGATCAAAACACTTTGCAAATTCATGTTGTTGAGATTCAGCAAATTGTTTGTTTGGGGAAAAGTCTACCTAGAAAGAAAAGCAGAAGCATTTTGTTCTGTGTTTGTTTTGAGGAGATAAAAAATGTGGATTTGTTTTGGTGTTTTTTTCCTGTTTAAGTAGAAGTTTCCTTTGAAGCATCCTGGCCGCTGAATTTTGTCAAGGACAGGGGGGAAAACCAATCCCAAAGGAGGAGTTCTACTCCTTCCTTCAGTGTTTCAGTCTGGATTTTGATTTTATTTTTTTTTTTTTCAGTTGAAGAATGTTGTGTGTGTGCTTGTACCTGTCAGTTGATCTGCTGAAGAACCTATCATCAGCCTCTGAGTGGATGGCTGTTATGGGATCTAATTCTTTAAGGCTTCATGCTCACAGCTGCCTCATGCCCCTAGCACTGACGACTGCACCACAAAAGAATCGATGAGGGAGTATTACAGTGACCAATCACCAATGGAGTCTTGGATCATTCAATTAATACCTCCTGTTGCTACTCTGTCAATACTGAGATCCACATCTGATCAAAGTTACACCCAGTGTTATCACTTGGCCCTTGCTACTGGTAGAGCTGAGGAAAGCCAAGTCAGTGAGGTCTGTCTGCTCAACTAAAATCCAAGCTCTTAAACCATTAATATAGTACTTGGAGGGGGCAGATGAGGGTGAGCACAGATTGCAGCCTCACAACTGTGTAATTCCCTGCTTGGTGTTACAAATACCATCTTAAAAGGCAGGAAGATCTATTGCTCATCTTTCTACCTCTTAGATAAACAGAGGCTATCTCCTGTCATCCTACAGGTTCTTGATGTAGCACTAAATCATGTACAAAATCATGCTTTGAGACTCTTCTGCTGTGTAATTGAGATTGCACAGCGCTGCTTTCTGAAACAAATACAGGCAATGATGGCAGAAGACTTGAACGGATGCAGCAAGCAGGAAGGGCTGACAAATGATGGTGATGAGCTGAGCCTCCTCCTGTCTCAGCAGGTATTGCAGGGTACTTGGAGATAACAGATTTAGTCAGACTTCAAAGCTGTCTCTGTGTTAACCCTTTCACAGTTACCAGGGCAAGAATGCTGCTTTGCCTCAGATGATGATTTGGTTACTTGAAGAGAACAAGACAAAAAGCAACCCAGAGCTAATGTTCTGACCTGTGCTTCAAGCAGGCAAAGCCTGAATTTGAGCTTGAGCCAAGGGAGAGGTAAGAGCTCAGCCTTCTCTTCCTGAAAACTCATTAGAAACGGTCTCTTTTGGCCTCGGGAAAATAACTTTGGCTTTCAATAAGTGATTTATTAGCCTTTGGCTGAGTACTCTGACCCAGAAACTCCTGCACTGAAGACTTTAACACATCTATCAAACATTCTAATACCTTGCTGTTAAATAATCAGTGCAGTGCCTTGAGCAAGAGTCAGACTAAAGGTAATTCTAGTGCATGGTAAAACTTCTAGAACATTTTTTTTTTTCATGATAAATTGAGTCTCTTTTACTTAAGTTTGGCTTGAAATGGGAACTATCACAACCAAACCCCACCCTGGAGTCACTGAAATGTAGAACAGAAGCAGCTGTTGAACCTGAGGTAGAAATAGCTGTGTTTAGAGAGCATCAGTGTTGCTGTGTGAGTGGTGGGGGTGCTAATTGAGATGACCCACACTGAAATCATGCCTTTGTAAGCAACACGACAAAACTGTTGGTTGATTTCTCTTTTTCCGTTGGCTTTTTATTAAGAAAAATAGCCTCTGAGTATGGTGTTTTTGGCAACTGAGGCCAGGAGGTCAGTAGATTACCATGATAATGCTGAGAGAGAACTGGATTGTGGTCTGGAAGTACCTATTATCAGTCAGAGTTTGGGGAGATGTTTTTCTCCTCCCAGCAGGAAGTAAAAGAATTTCAGAAATTCTTTCAGTGTACTGGATGGAAGTTGAAGGTCAGGAATGGGGAGTGTGTTTTGGATACTGAATTTAACAGCTGATAGCTATTGAAGGAGGCTGCCAAGAGCACAGCACTTCCCTTTTATCTTTGAACTGTGACAGCATGTTTAGGAGTTACTGAACTCAGGCTGGGTGCTTGATACAGAGCTTATGGAGTTGGACTTGGACCTAAGCTATGCTCATTGCTCTGGCAGTGTCATTCTTTTGTGGGGCCTCAGCTCTATGAAAATTCCTCTGTTTGGAGAAAGGAAGAGAAGTTGAGGAAAATACAAAGCAAGACAACTGAAAGGGTGTACTGGGAGGAAAGAAAAGAGTGTGACCTCATCAGAAAAGGATAGATAAAACTGGAGTGAATGGGATAATTCCATTAGGGAATGAAGGAAAGTGATCTTGTTAGAGTTGTGGCACAGGGCAAGTGCATTATCAGGAGAGCAGCTGGCTGCTGATATGGGGGCTGCAGTTATCTCCAAGTCAGGAGCTGTAGATTTGGTGTAGTTCAGCATTTCCTTCAACAAAAAGAGTTAAAACTCACATTCCTGACTCCTAGCAGTTCCAAAAGTGTAAGCCTTGAAAGGAGCTGAATGTGTTTGTTGTTTTGCATCATCTTTAACATGACATAAACCCAGTAAATGCCTTCTGTTGTCATGAAATGACTTTTCACAGCAGGACAAGGGCACTCAGTGCCCCAGACTGCAAAACTCCCTGGCAGTTAGTTGAGAATCGAATATCTGTTCCTCCTCAGTCCTATTCATACAAGTGGAAGAAAGGCAAGAGCTAGGCTGAAATAAATAAGCCAAAATTGCTATTCGGTGGCTGCTGTGAAATTTATAGAGGGTCATCTTATCTACTGCTCAGCAGCTGTTTCTCACCTCCTGTTAGCTAGAAAGAAATTATTATATTGTGCTGGCAGGAGCTATCAATAGTTAAGTGATGGTCTGAAGAATGGGACTGAAGGACAACAAAATTGTGTTCTTCAGCAGTAGCTTAGCATCTTAAACCCTGGTAAAGAAATTTTACATGGCTGGCTTCTGTTCCTAATACAATCTCTTCCTGAAGAGAAAACTTCATTTATAAGTACTAGCTGCTTTCCCAAACAGAATTTGTCATTGAAAGCCCATTCTGTAGAAGTGTGGTGTTTCCTCAAGCACCAAGCCAGTAAATCAGGGAGCTGCTTAAAAACTCCAACAGCTTCTGCAGACTATGGAAAATTCCATCCCACTGTGACAAAATGAGAGGGAAATCAATATTTAATCTCCTGTAGCATCCCTTCTAATAATGTCTTAGAACCCCCAAAGTTACAAGGAATTTAAGTGTTTTGCTGTAGTTCTGCTGGGCTGGAGTGATGAGGGTGGTAGTGAGTCCATACTACACTAGAGGGGTACCTCTGAAAATGTTTGGGCACAGTTGTTTTTTTTTTCTTCCCTCAGCCTCACTCTTCTTGCAGCATCCTCACATGTTTTTGGCAGGACTCTGCTAACTTTATTCTCCAAAATCAACTTCTCAGCAGTCACTTAACAAAAAAAACCTGCCTGTTGAAATGTCTTCTTGCAGCCTGATGTGGACTATCAAAAATGCAGATCTTACTACTGCTTTAACCAGATAACACTGGCCTTTGTGCTTTGAGAATCTCATTAAAAAACAGCTTTTAATGGACACCCTGAAAGGGTGATCTTGTGCCTTCAGCAGTGAGAAGAGATTCAGGCTTTGGAATTCACCAGTGGATCTCTGCTAGCGGTCAGAAAGTCTGCTGGGGACGCCTGCCCTTTCTGCTCCCTGCTCTCAGCTGAACTCTTAGGCTGCTTCACACACAGAAGCCCCTGTTCTTACAGGCAACAGAGCTTAAACTTTAAGAGCAAACCTGCAGCATCCTGTCAACAAACCACCTGCTGCTCATCTTAATTCATTGGTGTGTTAGCTGACAGCTTCCCTAGACTTACAAACAACAACAGGGAGACTACACCCAAGACAGTCAAATTTAATGGTGCTACCACGAGAAGATTGTTGGAGGATGATAAAGACAGGGCCAGTGATCAAAACTGCATGGATTTGGGTCAGAGTTCAGTTAGGACTGTCTGTCCTTAGGGCTAAAATACAGCTTAAATAACCAGACAATGCATATGTTTTACCCCAGTAAAGATCTTTTCCTTGAGGCTTTGCCTAACAGGCCACAATTTAACTTTGAGAGCAAGAATTGTGTTGTGCTACTCTTGTGGCTTACTCAACATCCACTCAGGCTGATTCTTCTTTCCTTGTGGTCCCTGCCTTTATCTGCTTAGGCACCAGACCCTGTTGCAAAGCCTCTCTTTGTTTTCCTCAAGGAAAGCATCCAGCAGTGTTTGCAGTAATGTGCTGTAGCTGCCCAAGTGCATCCTATCAAACAGCACAGGCATAAACCAAGTATGGCAACATCAGCTTCTCTCTGGCAACCTGGGGGTGAGCAGAGGCAATTTCACCCCTTCTGGTGTCTACTTCTTTACTCCTTCCACACTGAAAAGCCTGCTGGAGAAATCAACCTGCAAGGAGGGAAGAACTCAAACCTGTGGCACCCTTTGAGCCATCAAAGTATGAGGCCCATGTAGCCTCTTAGCACAGGAGGTGATACTTACAGGTATGTCTGCTTGAACAAAAGGTTGGTGGGTTTTTCATTGACATGGTAGAGAGGAAATGGATCAAATCCACCAATGAAATCAACTGAAAAAAAAATCAAAACTCAAATAAACAAACAAACATGGCCAGAAAGTTGAAAGGAAATGAGAGTTGGTGCATGTCATGGCATAACATAAAAATCAGTGAAAGAACAGAAAAATGATTTTTGCAGGTATG
>VWZE01017216.1:256040-283540 GCA_013396675.1 Eubucco bourcierii | reverse complement strand
GTTGTTGCAATGTATTAGAGAGCATTAGCACACCTAAAATATTCTTGTCCACAGTTCAGCATTAGTGGAGTCCTACTGCTGTGTTTTCTCATGAAAATCACGTTAGCATGAGCTTCCTGATTAATGTGCCTCAGCACTTATAATTACTTCATGCTGCATATCAAAGCAACATTTAAAGGAAACCACAAATGGAAGAGAAAATTAAAACGCAGCTCGAATTTGTTCGGGTCACTGGAAGGATCTACCACTGTGAGTGTGAAATATTGATGGTTTGTCATTGTTAATTATTCAAGCTGGCATTTTAACTCCAAGCTGGGAAACTGGAAGGGGAGAGAAATTTGTTAGTGGAAGAAAGGAGAGGAAAAAAAAAAAAAAATCACAAACCAAAAACCATCTGAAATGAACAGCTCTGTGTTTCTAGATAACGCTGCCTTTGATGTGGTTGCCTCTCCCAACCAATCTCTTCTCTAAAAATGAGCTCAAGTTACTTCTCTACGATATTCAAAAGGAGCTCAGAACTCAAGTTGCTTAGCTAACAGAAGGGCTGTAGGGTAATTAAAAAACCCCAACAACTATTTAGAATGTGACACCTTTGCTAAGTGCACTGCCAAGCTCTAAACACATGATCAGTAAAGCCAGCAGAATGAGTTCATCTGGACAGGAAAGCACAGAACACCACCAGGACAAGGCAGATAAGCAACACTTCTCCTTTTCCCTCCTATGAAATCAACATTCTTCACATCCTTTCAAACGTTCTGGTCAAAGCTGTTGTTTTTTCAGCTAACAGCCATGCCAGCTGCTCTTTAAGACAACAAAGCTACTTGCACAAAGCTAATGAATGTCTTAAAGAAGAGATATTTGGATTTGAAGCCTTTGGATCAGATCCTTGCCTGGACCCAGCACATTGCCAGAGAAATCAGACTTCACATTTATTTGACCCCATTGTATAATCATTGGTCCCAAAGGGAGTTTTAGAAGGACAGAGTACTCCAAGAACAGGTTATGGATATCATCACAGATCCCACAGAGCCAAGTAATTCCTCTGAGTCTTTCCTCTTCTCTGACACATCATAGTGCATGCAAGACACTTAGGGGATTTGTACACCAAACCCAAGGGAGCCAGCTCTTTCCTCTCCTTGTAATTCAAGTACAGTGCTTCCTCTGCCTGCATATGAAGTGGCCAGGTTGGTCTCTGGCAAGACATCTCATGCTGTGCTTCATCCCCAGTTTGGGGCATATGATGCTCAGCAGGTGGCCTACTTGAGTACTGTGCTTAGGGAAGGTACTCTTCATTGTAATAGCAGTATTTTAGTAGCAGCATTGTTCTTAAGCTATATAAGCTTGAGAACAGAAGGTGCTGCCCAATTTCTCTAAAGCTCAATCTGAGTGAGACACCAAACCCAAGAATCATAGAATGGCTTGAGTTGGAAGGGACCTTAAAGACCATCTAGTTCCAAACCCCTGGCATGGGCAAGGACACTTCCCACTTGACCAGGTTGCTCAAAGCCTCATCCAGCCTGGTCACTTTTAGGGATGAGGTGTCCACAACTTCTTCATTCAACCCATGTCTCACTACCCTCATCGTAAAGGTCTTCTTCCTAATGCCCAAATATATAATGACACAGGAGAAAAAAACCTCACAGTGAAAATAACTGATCCTGAGCTAGATGGTGTCATATCATAGGAAGGGAAAGAAGTCTGATGGCATCTCAGTCTTGACTGACAAGCATCTGAGAGAGAAATCAAGTTTAGTAAACCCTTTGCCAAGGGATCTGTTGATAAATACTTACAGCTGTCTTCTTCTTCTGTAAAAACACTGACAACATAACAGGCATAGACAAAGCCCACCAGCTGGAAAATAGAGAGAATAAATCATTTTAGCATCAATTTTATGAAGCTGGTCAAAACCCACTTAGCACAACTTCAGCAGCCAATATTTCCTCTCAGCTTGGCAACATTGCTGCAATGGTGGAGCCAAGTCCTACTTGCTCTAAGGCAGGGGGTGCAGGTGTGGGTTTAAGAGAAGACACTGCCAGCAGCAAACTCAAAGCTCAAAACTAAAAGCTTGTAAGACTTCACTTCCAAAGTGGCAGGTTGCTGTGCTAGAGTGACTGGGGAGAACACGAAGTGGCTTTGTTGACAGTGAAACTACCACATGAAGTTTGCTCTCTGCAAGGAGCGATGAGGATGTAGGAGCATGCTCCATGTAACATTTTAGATAGATAGCTACATACAGGACAGACACACAGGGATAGGTTTTAGCCAGAAACAAGAACTCATCAGCTCTGTCTTCCTGTCTTAAGGGGGGTATGCAGAGGAAAAGAAGCTACTCTGCTGCAGGAGCCACCAACAAGAAGTGAGTAGTCTTTATGCAGGTGAAACTTAGTTAACCATAAAACTGATCAAGTACTGGCAGCAATGTTCATTGACACTGAAATCTTTAGTAACTTAGGCTTGGAGATCAAAAAACTCATTGAAAAGGTATCTAGCTTGATTTGAGGCCATATCCCCTCAGCCTGTCGCTTGTTATGAGGGAGAAGAGAACACCACTCACCTCACTACAACTTTTTCAGGGAGTTGTAGAGAACAGGTCTCCCCTGAGCCTCCTTTTCTCCAGACCAAAGAACCCCAGTTCCCTCAGCTGCTTCTCAGAAGGCCTGCTAACCCATTGCTCAGGGCAGTAAACCAGAGTGAGCATTAAAGCAGCAATTCGAAGTACCCTGATGGGTCTGTCCTTAGTTGGCAATTTGTAGAAGCTCTAAAGCATCAGAACTTTCTCCTTCAGTGCCAGAAGTGAGTTGTTAATTCAGCCTGAATAAAGAAAGTGCTGGTAGTGGGGAAGTGAAGGATTCTAGCTCCAGCAGGGTTTTATTTTGCTTTGTCTTCTTCCTGCTAGTTGAATATCTTCTCCCTCTTTCATTTTAGATCTTTACATAACACTCCACTTAGCGAGATCTTGGGTGACACTAACTGTGTTAGTAAAGTTATTGTAAGGCATAATTGTTTTCCTCTGTGAACTCAATCCCTTTGAACAAGAGTTAGAATGTAACACACAGTGACTCACTGGAAGGGAAGACAGAATGATGCATGGTAGGGCTTGAAAAAGGAGAGTTCATTCATTTTTAATATGACAGAAAAATACATCACAGCAGAAAACAAAAGGCAAGATAATGAGATTACTACTGAGGAGCTGAGGCATTTGTGATTCCTTCAGCTCTCCCTGACAAAATACAACTTGTTGGAAGGAAATGGAACGGTTTTATAGCATCACTAAACCTTGCATTTCCTCTGCAATTTTCTCTAGTCATGTGAAAGACAACTCAGCTCTCTCCTTTCCTCCTGAGTGAGCCTGATAGAAGCACATCCCAGGACTTCAGTGGAGGAGAGGTAACTCTGTGGATTCACTCCTCCTGCTCTGCATTTTTGAAGTCAGGGCTATGAGCTACAGCAGACTTCATGCAGGAAAATAAAATAAACCTTCTGGGTGTGATGCTAACCACGAGGACACACACAAAGGCCAGTCTAATGCTACCTGATGACTTTTAGAATTGCTCTCAGTAGAACCAATGCTTAGTAGAGGCAAAGCCAAAACAAAACAAAGTAAAAGCAGACACCAAGATTAGAATAATTAGAGGTTTTTCTTCTTGTCTGTTGCTTGCACTGTGCTAACAGAACCTGGGAGGTGAGGTTTCCTTTGTGTGGTTTGGGGCAGGTTTGGTGGCCAGGAGAGCAGGTCCTGGACCTGGTGCTGACATAGCCCTGAAGCTAGCGTACATCTTGAGTGAGTTATTGGCTTACATCATGAGTAGGCTTGGCTGTCAAACCAGCAATTAGTCCTCATCAGCTGGGCTGTGGCAGCTAACCATGGTCAACACTAAGAGATGCTCTTGGGAAAACCAGAGTGCTTCAGCCTGAAGCCAGCCCAGCACTCAAGGAGATGTCTGACACCCATCTGCACACACTGGTCTCCAACATGAAAGCATTTGTCCTCACCCTAGGATCAAGTCTGTGTGTTCACACACATTGCTCCAGCATTTTTACACTCTGAATATCCAGCCTTTTACATTTTCCAGGACATAAAGTCTAACCAACCAATTTACATGCACACAAAGATCCGAGCAGGAAAGATGCATCTTAAATGCCTGCTCTGGCTCCAAGGGAACACTAGGAAGGTTTTCCTCTTTCTCCACATTTTCTGTTGTGCCTCAGAGGAAGAACTTGGAGTTAGCAGTCATGCACAGTGGCAATCCTAAAGAAATCCATCCACTCTTGTACTCTAGAACATGCACACAAACCTTATGTGAGATCTATTTGGAGGGTCCTGATAGGAGTATCAATAATGCCTTACCTGCCCAGCCTATGGGCAGAGTGCATAAATGTCCATCAGCTACAGTCACAACTACCTCTTAAACCTCTGACAATCATTCACAGCTCAGAAGCACCAAGATTGACTTGGGAAGTTTGTTTTGTCTCAGATTAATGCTTCATAGCCCTCAACCACCATTCCTCTCACCTCATATGTTTTTTTCCCTTGTGCCTAAGGTGACCAGTTGCATTCAAAAAAAACCAAACCAATGTCTTGTGAATTAAGTGAACCTCTCTGAACCTCTAATTCCAGCTTCCCTGGAGTGGAGAGTTTTCTTTTGTTTCTTCCATCTACTGAGTTTGTTTCCAAAATCACCTGCTTAGTGTTTAAAGTTTACTTCTTTTCTTGGCTTTAGAATCTATTCCTTCCTTCCTTCCATGAGTTTCCCCAATGAAATAATTCTTTCATAGCACTTTTTATTCAAAGTTTTGTTCATCTTGTGACCTAGCTGGAACAGGGAAGTTTCAGTGGCAAGGAGGGAAAAGACATGCAACATAAGCACGAATTCCATGTTTCTATGGGCTGACCTAACCTATAATTAAACATGTTACCTCAGGGATGACATGAACTCCTCTGGGACTCACCTTCTGCATGAATTACAAATGAATTATAGCTTCAGAGGAGAAATGTTGCTGCTGATCTCCAGTGCTTTTCACTGGAAGTCTGCTAGAGTGTGGGATGAGCAGGCTGCCAACACCAGGTTTAGCAGTGGTTAAGATGCAACTGAAAACTTCAGGGGCTAAGAACCTGGAGGTGATTTCCCCTCTTGTTCAAAGTGCCACCTAGGTTGCTGGTTTGAGTAGGAAAGAGAGTTCTCAGCTCCCCTGTCCCAGGGAAGTAGGAGTAATCCTCAGGTCTTTACAAGTTATGTAGAGGAGGTGGAAGAGGAGGGGAAACATCAGTGATGTAAAATGACACTAAGCTGTTGCTCTAATTCCCCCAAGAATGTTCTCGGGCTTTAGCCTTCGCTGCTGTTTCTCTGCTTGTTCAGTACCAGCTTCCTCCAGGCTGCACAAGTATCTGATTAAGGTTTTTATTAGGAACACATGTTGCAGGCAGGTGTGTTCAGTCAGCCTGTCAGCCAGCTTGGGAACACACATGCTGCCAAACAAGAAGATGGAGCTAGGATGTCCCAAGCACTCTGAAAGCAATTGAACAGAGCAGGAAAGACAGGAAGAGACAAGTGTGCCCAGAGGGAATGAGGAAAACATAAGTCTGTATATCCCTCTGCCCCTCAGCTGTCTGAAGTTAACATTATAATAGCAAGTTGAAGAATCTTCATCAACCAGCAGCATTGTAGTAAAGTGCTGGAGCCAGAAAGGCTGAAGTACAGCAAGGTCCACAGAAAGGGAGCAGCTGGCTGTGAGTGTGCAAAATCCACAAAGACACATTTTAGTGTTACTGTTGCTCGTGTAAGATCTTAGCTTTAATTTACATCTTCCCTAGCAAAGATTGTCTTCAACTCTTCTCTGAGAAAAGCCACTTGCCCTTGGTTTTTCCACCACAATATGTGCAGTGTCTCTCTTCCTTCAGGACAGATCCATTCCAGGTTGCACTTCCCATCAGAGCTAATGAAGTGTGCATGCTCTCAGCACTGACAAAGGGAAAACGAAGAGATCTCTGTTACAAGGAAGCAAAAAGGCAGCTTGTGAAAGAGCTATTGTGACCAGATAGCCAAAAAAGAGGTAATCAAACCCCTTTGATTCCTTGACCTTCTTTACTCTTTGGATGCAATTACGACCACTGAAAACCTCGCTCCTGCCAGCAGCAGAGCATCTCGCGCGCCTCGCTTCTCACATAACATCTGCCGTCAAGGCCTGCATTGACGCCTTCCTGGGAACCTTCCAACCTGTCAGTCTGAGTGAAAACAGCAGACAGGCAGGCAATGAGCTCTTCTCAGCTGGGAAGACATTTCCAATTTCCATCCCATTCAAACAGAGCCTCAGGAAAAGCCTAACCCTTCCCACTCCCAGAACTGCACCATATGGACGGCCCAGAGCTATGCCAGGTATTTCAGAACTGGAAATCACTCCTGTCCCTGCTGGTTGGCAAGTTGTGGAGATGCAAGATGATTCCTTGCTAAGATAAAAACAAAGCAGATTTCTTTTCTTGACTAACCAGTTGCTGCTGCATTTCCTGGCTGTTTTACAGTCACATATCCACACCAACACAGGCTGCAAGACGTTGTTAAAAGAAGCTTTTTCCTCCAGTGTGTTCTGTGCAAAAGCATCGAAGATTTTCATGCTGGGCCCTGCAGCTACTTGTATCATACATGGTAACTCATATGTCTGAGTCTGAATGCATTCCAGATTAAAGGAGTTGCTTTTGCCTTCAAGGAGTACAGACAGGCTCCAAACAGAAGCAGACTGAGACCTTATGTATCTTCAAATGGATGCCCAGGAGCAGGATAATGCAGTCAGCAGGAGTCCAGATGACAGCCAACACTGTGCTCACCATATGGGTTCAGGTTTGCTTTCCCTCTGCTTTGGCATGCAAGGCTGAATTCAGTGAGCCTTACCCTATGTACTCAACACTGTGCACCACACTTCCTCAACTGGAATTGGTATTGCCAGAAAGCAACCAAAACACCCACAGCTGGGTACTGCAGGGTTAAAGAGGATGGATTTCACACTATCATATCTGGAGTGAATACAAAAAGAATCCCCACCCTGTCACCCACCCCCCCAAAAAAAAAAAGAATTCAAACACCAAACCCAACACACACACATACTCATCCTCCCCCAAACTTCTAAAAACCATTAGGCAAAGCAAACAAGATCCTGCAGAAAACACAATTTTGCCTGTCCCTTGCCCTTCTTCACAGGGAACTGGCTATTCCAGTCTGAAGTGTGTGGCAGACAAGGAGGGAACTAGGTCATGTCCCTTGCTGCTTCCCCTGAGCCGTCAAGTTCCTCGTCATGTTTTTTGTCCTATTGATCTGGTCTCCCTGCCTGTCTGCAGCACAGTACCTGCCAGGGCTCTGGGAAGGACAGCAGCCTGTAATAAAATCTGCCTTAAAATGAGATAAAGAGACCAGAAAAAGATGCTGGCAGGGATCAAAGACTTTGACCCTCAAAGACTAAAAAGAGAGCTGACTCTTTTTCAGGCAGGGTCTGAATGAGAAGGTGAAAAAAAGGTTGTTTTCTGCTTTACCTCAGCAAAACAGAGAAGAATAGCTCTGTTTGTCCCAGAACATGACAAAATTGCATCAGCATTTCAGAGCTGGCAGGAGTTATAGGCCTGGGGCTTCAATTCCCTGCCCTTACTACCAGACAAGTAGAAATTTACTTCACTTTGCATAGCTCAGCCTATAGAACTTTCTTATGTCCAAGTATTTTAGCCTCGTATGCAAAGTTTAGGATTCAAAAATCCACTGCAACTTATTTTCTTTCTCCTCCCTGAGATATATTTACCTAAATCCTACTGTATCCTACAGTTCCCTCCTCCGTTCCCCCATCTGGCCCCTTTGTGGTGCTTTACAGATGCACAAAGAATATTCTCGTGTGGCGTTGGGAAGAAGGAAAGCAGAAAACACTCACAGAGACAGACTCCTATGTATCAGTGTGATGACTTAGCTCAGGGCCCTGTGCCTGAGCTAGCAGGCTGCCTGAAACCAAAGATCTCTTCCAAACAGACTCAGGACCATGTGTTGGCTGAGCCTCTCGCCTGGGGCAGAGGGGCTTGTGCCAGCACAGACACTGAGGAAAGATGCAAACAGTGACACTTGTGCATTTTCAGAGGCTGGGATGTTCTGACTTTTTCATCTGTCAGTTGTTTCACCCAACTGAGGGGCAGCATCATCAGTCCTGCACCAGCTTTATAGACGACAACAAGTTCTGTCCTCCTGGACATGTAGCTTTGTCTTCCTCATACACATGCAGCTCTCAGTTTGATGCAGATTGTCTTCCCTGAAGGGGAGCTAACCAAATATTAACAGCCAGCACACACACACCAGGGAGTCCATCCAGCTCCAGAAACAGGAGCTTCTCTGTCTGACTCTTCTGTGACATGGCAAGAAAGGGGTCTGAGTCTTCCCCTCCTCCCTGCAGTTCACTGGGTCACACAGATCATCCCAGCTAAAAGGAAATGCAGGATCAAGACAGTGGCTAGTTGTACCAAAAATGTGCAGAGAAGTACTTGGCACTCCAGAAGCTTGGAGTTTCTCTCTTTGTTATCCTTTAACATTTAATCAGGCTAAGTTACCCTTCCTTAAGCCAAAACTGAAAGCTGAAGCATAAATATTTCACCAGTCCACATCCATTTACTTAAAGCCATTAACCACAAAGTAATAAAACAAAGCAGATTGGAAAGGTGCAGGCTGGTAAGGCAGCTACAAAGAGGAAGAGCACAGGCAAAATAAGACGTACAATGGACACTTTGTTTCAGTTAATTTGCACAGACAAGTGAGAAATAATTAAGTGAGCATTAGGGACATTGAACTGCTGCAGAGTACTTTAAACAAAAACTTGGTGAAGATTCTGATGATGAAAAAGTTTAGTGCATGCTACCTTGGGTGCCAGCAGAAAGAAAATGTGCTGCTTTCTGCTTCCTTAAAGTTTCTTTCATGATCTGGAGAGAAGGAGCTTCTCTTTTATTTCTCCACGACCAGTTATGCACATGTGCTCTGCCACCCATTACTGAGTCAGATGGAACAGGAGAAAACCTCCTTCAGAAGGGTCTCTGACCTTGTCAAGACATAAGTTCCCACACCCCAAGAGGGGTAGAGAATGATTTGTCACTGTATGGTTGCATGCCATGCATTACTACAGGGGTTGGTTTGCTGGTGTCCATTTCCAACTCTTTCCAGCAATATTGTTCGTAAGGAAGAGCAGAGAAGACCCCAAACAAACCCTTTAGCAATCGGATGATTCAAAATGGGGTGGAAAATATGGGCCAGCATTTGTGTCTGGGAGGAAAAAAAAAAACAACAAAAAAAAGAAACTAAACAGCATCTCAACAAGCGGCAGCCCTCGGTGCTGTCAGCTGCGTACTCACCGCAATGAGGATCTGGAAGGAGCTGTGCATGACCTCGATGTAGCGATACTCCAGGGCACAGCCGATCACAGAGATGTAGGAATGGCTCTCCAGCCCTTTGATACCAGACATTGAAGCCTCTTTCCTTACACACCCAGGACCATTTTCACTCCACCATGACTGGTGGCGGGAGATGTTGAACGTCAGGAGTTCGCTGTCCTGAAAAGGTGCCAAGAGAGCTCCATTTACTCCAAGAGTGTTGGGACATCAGATCAAGGTCTTACTAAAAATGAGTGGAAAAATACCTAAAGATCCCCACCCTCAGGAAATGATTGCACAGATCAAAATACATTGGCTTTGTGTTCCATGTAAGTATTTCACAGGCAGGTTTTTGTGGTAGGAACCATTTCTGAGCACCCCAACAAAGCCATTTCACCATCATACAGCATGCTTCAGAAACAGGACTGAGCAGCTTCTAAATCAGAAAGACAGTTTCTTGGCTGCAGACCCAAGATCACTTTGTTAGGGGCCAGAAAAGGACCCTTAGGTTTTGAAGTATGGGAGATTAACCTTAAAAATCTGGAAGGAAATGGTGAAGAAAGCAGGACTGTCAGAATCATGTGTTGTGGGTTTGCTTTTCCCCACAAACCTTAGGTTTTGAAGTTTGGGAGATTAACCTTAAAAATCTGGAAGGAAATGGTAAAGCAAGCAGCATTGTCAGAATCATGTGTTGTGGGTTTGCTTTTCCCCACAAACCTTAGGTTTTGAAGTTTGGGAGATTAACCTTAAAAATCTGGAAGGAAATGGTGAAGAAAGCAGGACTGTCAGAATCATGTGTTGTGGGTTTGCTTTTCCCCACAAACCTTAGGTTTTGAAGTTTGGGAGATTAACCTTAAAAATCTGGAAGGAAATGGTAAAGCAAGCAGCATTGTCACAATCATGTGTTGTGGGTTTGCTTTTCCCAGCATGACAATCAGCACAGATAACTGAGAAAGATGAACTCCATAATCCTGAAGTGAGTTTTAAAACCCAATGTGTCTTCCTCTCTTCCTAGCTTTTAGCACATCTAGCAAGTTCCTTTACCACTTCTGTTTGATTTCCTTCCACACTCTTCACAGATGGTGCTTCTCTGTCTTCTGCTGATCTGACACTATCAGCCTCAGGTCACATTACCCAGCTGAGCTGACCTCAGGGTGATGATTGCAGCTTCTGCAAACACTTCCCCAGCAATTCCTTATCAACTCTACCCTGAGAGAGGCTTTTTGTTTTGCTCTTCTCATCTTTGCTAGCTCAATAACTTAAACCATGCCATTGTACAGGGGCTATGTGTTACACAGTGGAACGCCAGATAAGCACTGCAAGAGTTTGGTGTGCAACCAGGTGCTCATATTAAAAATGATAGCACTTCCCTCACACTTGAGCACAGAGTGGTACTCCATGGAGTACCCAGGAGAGCTTGCAGGACATGGGGAAATTTCTTCTTGTAGATGGTAACAGAGAAACTCAGAACTGGTTGTAGCACTCAGATCATCTGTAGCACTTCACAGCTACATGCCAAATTTTGGGTGCTCACTCAACAACAACTTTTCATCACAAAGCAGGACAAGGTCTTGGAAGTTTCGGTCTCATCCATTTTTAGACCTTTTCTTCAGACAGAAAATCTGTGTCTACAGGGTAAAAATAGGCACTAGGGACCCACACCAAATCATTACTGAGTTTCAGCACCTATCTATGTGTTAACACAACTCATTACAGAGTCTTCCACAGTCCCTGTAGGAAAGAGATGGCTTCCAGAACAGCAGGAGCCAGAACTCGGGATATTTGCAGTTCATAGAATCATAGAATGGTAAGGTTGGAAGGAACCTCAAGGATCATCCAGTTCCAACCCCCTGCCATAGGCAGGGACACCTCCCACTAGTACAGGTCACTCAAGTCCTCATCCAACCTGGCCTTGAACACCTCCAGGGAGGGAGCAGCCACAACCTCCCTGGGCAACCTGTGCCAGTGTCTCACCACCCTCACTCCAAAAAACTTCCTCCTAACATCCAGTCTAAATCTCCCCTCTGCCAGTTCAAACCCATTGCCCCTTGTCCTGGCATTCCAAGCCCTTGTCAATAGTCCCTCCCCAGCCTTCCTGCAGGCCCCCTTCAGATCCTGGAAGGCTACTCTAAGGTCTCCTGGAAGCCTTCTCTTCTCCAGGTTGCAGAGCCCCAGCTCTTGTAGCCTGTCCTCACAGGAGAGCTGCTGCAGCCCTCTGAGCATCTTGGTGGCCTCCTCTGGACCCTTTTGTGGCAGCTCCTTTTCAGGGAACAACAGATCTGGAGCAGGCTCCTGCTCTGAATTGTCCTCTGGAGAGAGTACTTGTCTGTGCTGCCAGTGCAGGGAGCCTAGCCAGGTAGGCCTGCAGATACACTTTCCTGTGCCCATGCTTGTAGCCAGGGGCAAGCTTGAGTTACAAGAGCAGAAAATCTGAATGCCAGCCAAAAAATAAAATTAAAAAAAAAATAAAAACATCAGTGCATAGAAAGCAACTGCTCTGCTATGCACATTGTGTAGGTGCCCTGCACCCCACCACAGACACTCAGAAACGGTTTGCAGAGCCGTTATTAAAATATGCTGCAGGAAGCACATGTTAAGAAATGTGGACAATTAAGTGAGCAGACAGCTGCCAAACTCCTGACATAATCACCACAACAGATGGGATGTGGTTTAGAGTAGATGGAGCAGGGCATGGAGATGAAGTATGGCAGCAGTGCAAAAGCAGCCTGAAGAGCAAAGACAATAGGGAAAACTATTAGCAGTTGGGAGTTTGAAGGGAGCTGTCTGCCTTTCAAAGGCGATGGGGAGTAACTGTTAGATTGGCAGCTACAGGGTAATGCACACAGTGCAAGGTGCAGTGCTAGCTACGGTTCCAGAGGGAGTTTCCTTTTCCAGCCTCTCGCAGTTTTGGCAGAGGAGTCTTTGGCTTGCTCCCTCTGCTGGGCATTGCTCTTCGGCGGCCTCAGATACCTCGAGCCCACCAAATCGCTCCTTTTCTGCAAAGCTTGTTCTTTCTCTCTCAAGTTTGCATGTTCTGAGACACATGGATCTTCCCCAGAAACAGCTTTTCCTCCTGGAGACAGACAGCCCTCCAAGCTGCTGTCCTCTTCTCTTTCCCAAGCCACTTGCCACTTTGCTTAGGGAAGGAAAGAATCACCTTCCTCAAAACCAAACAAAACATAAACCAACCAAATAAATAAATAAATAACCCCCAAACAAACCCTATTCCTGTTTCTTTGCCTGAGGCTTCCCCCAATTCAGCACAGGAACAAAGCTGATCCACAACACACCACAGGATCTACTCCTAACCTTGCTTCCCAGGGCTTCTCTCACCCAGCTCACAGATGGTGCCTTCCCAAACCTTCTGCCTCACTGATGCCAAGAGCCTCGTCAGTGCCTTCTCTGCTCCTTAGAGGCATCTCTATACTTGGCAAAGTACAGAAGCAGGCTGCTCTCCTTCTTCAACCTCCCTTTTGTCAGTCCTCAGAACTGGCTCTGGCTTAACTTTGCTGCAGAAACTGAACTGGCTTAGGAATTAAGCCTGAAAAAGCAGAGCAGGTGCTGGGCTGAAGGTGAGCAGGTGGAAGAGCAGTAAGTCCTAAGCAGCACTCACTGCTTTTTGCCTACAATCACACTCCAACTTTCTGAGGGGGAAAAAAAAAATAAATTAAATACATACTTCAGCTAAGAACAGATTGGAAAAAACTGAGCACATTTGGATTCTGAAGGCACCACAAGGACTCTCACACATGAGCCATCCATCTCACTGATGTCAAATGAATACTGATTGCACACTGGCGTTGTGGATGCCCTCACGTTCACAGAGGCACCTTTCTGAAGAAGCATCTGTCTGGAGCACTGCAGGGGCATGAGGGCAGCATGAACAAGAGGTTGTGTAAAGCAGCACCAGTCCTTCGCTTGTATCCCTGGCTGGATGTCCACAGAGGATACCTGTGCCGATGGGGTGCAATAAAAGAGCACTCGAGAAAGTCACTTAATTGACCTCCAGTTGCTCAGCGCTTCCTGGGAGGCTGGGAAAACAACCCCAGAGTGTCTCCTGTGGCTTGACAGCTTCATTTGTGAGGAGGGGGTTGAAACGAATCGAGACAATGGAATAGGAGCAGCACACTAAAATCAGGAGGAAAAGAACCAGTTGCAGGAAAGCTCAGGGACCAGCTGTTTCCCAAAACCTTTCTGCAGTGCATCTGAAGCCTGAACACACTGAAAGGCTCCCAAAGCCGTAGGCAGGTTGAAAGATATTAACCAGTCCCAGAAGTGAGCGAGCCCTGCTGCAAGGAGAGACTGATCTGTGTGGAACTGCACTCTCCCTTGTCTCTTGACAAGCTTGCTCTTTGAAGGGCTATCGCTTCCTCTTTAACCTTCAGCCTGGAGAGAAACATGAGCAAAGAGTGAGACCAGCTCCTTCCCAGGAGCATGTTGAAAGCCAGCCAAGAAAATCACATCTCACTCTGAACTGTTGTAGCACCTGGTTGCCATCCATTTGCCATCAGCATGAGAAGGACAACAGCACTAATAGTGGAGTACCTACATTTTACAGAGTGCTTCCCACTCACATCCTCACCCCACCGTATCCCATGGGGAAACTCACACCTACCTCTGACACCCACAGCACCAGCTGTGCTCCTTTTCCAAAACAGGTTTCTGAAAGCTGTTCTGCAATTATTTTCCAAGGGACACTATCAGGGATGTTTTATTTCTTGCTGTTAACAGCCTCCTGAACTGCCTCCCCTAAGATTTCCTTAATTACCAAGCAAACCAGCACTATAATGGCTCTGGAAACAAACTGAAGACTGTGTGGGAACCCCCAGAGCTTCACAGCAGAATCATTTTAAGTCTTTCCAGTTGGAAACATTCCTTATCAAAATAAGAACTCTTATGTTTATCTTTTAGTTGTGCATGCTGAATGACTCTATCACTCTGCAACAACAAAGAAGCACTTTCAGGGTCTCTCAGCAGGTTGTTGACAATGCCACAGCATTTAAAGGCAAGATCCCAAGCTTCCAGGTTCTGTGTTTAGATGGAGCTGAGGGAGAGTTGGGATTACATGTGCATTTATTCATCTTCCTTACAGTGTCCCAGAATCCCATCCAGATTCTCTTGAATACAAATACCCACTCCCTTCCCCTCCCCCCATTTGACTAATAAGGGCTGCTTCCATTTCAGGATGAGATTAAGACCACCAGAGCAGCTCTGGATCCAGATCAAAGCACTCAGTAGACAAGGAAGAATATAAACAAAGAGTGGAAAGTAAAAATCACCACTGTAAAATGAACAATTCCAGAGGGAAAAGGCACATTGAAATGAACACCAGTTCCTCAAACCTCTCTGAATGCTCCTGAAGTATATGAGGAGCAGTCAGTCAGCATAGCAGCTGGACAGACAGATGCTCATATGTCTTACCAGCAGGATTTTAATAATTAACTCAGACTAGGGGGTTGTAGGAGGGACTGTGTCTCACACTCCAGTAGACAGGGAGAAGCTTAACATGTCATTTCCAGCACAGCCTGGAAACTTCAGAGGCAGCTCCCAACAAGCCACCTAACCAAATGGTCAGACAAAGAGAGAAGAGGGAGATGGGACAGCAATAGACCAAAGGAGGAACAGCAGACTGGGAGCTGGGCTGTGAGCCCCACCACAGAGCAGTGGAACAGCACTGTTGGAGGGGCTGCATTTCCCCCAGATGCTGCAAAGTGTACTCAGGAGCGCAAGCAGAACAAGTCAGCAAGGCAAAGCTGCCAAAAGGCACTTGGAAGCACATCATCATCTCACTGCCAGGGCTGAGAAGCAGCCCTTCAAATCCAGACTGCTCCATTTCTTGCCTGCTCATTGGCAAAGCACTTAGAGGAAAACTGGTGTAGGCTACGCACTTAGGGAAGCCCCTACAGCAACAAGGGAAATGCTTTCTTAGACACTTATGCTGTGATCCATTTGAGTCTGGACACCTAATGAAGCTCTGTGCCATATTTCACACTCTGATTCCTACTAAGAAAAGATTGCAAGATAAAAAGTGACAAGATAAAAAGATAGAAATGAGGCCAGTTTAGCTCTTCCAAGCAGCAGAGAAGAGATTCACAGAGCAGAAAAGAGCACTTTCCCTTTCAATAGCTCTGGGTAGTTAGGTTACTAATGGTTAGGAGGCAGATGGCAAATATTTTTAACTGCCCTGAACAGGGCTCACCAGAACAGCTACTCACAGGATTTCCATGACCAGGAGAGAGCAAACACTGAGGGAGAGACCTGGAGGATAAAGGAGCACTTCAGGGAATGTCAAAGACCAGAGGAAAGGGAGAGTGAGAAGTGGTAGGCAGACAACACAACAGAGGAAAGAGACAATGGTGAACCAACTTGGTAAAGTGAAGAGCCAGCCTTCAAACTGCAGTTCAGCAACCATGAACTACCAGCCCATGTTCTACTCATGGCCCAAAGTTTGCAACTAAGATAATCTCCTAACCCCTCTGCCAAACTGCTTATGGGCTCACAGGGCACCTTATCTGACAGGCACCATGGTGGTGGTGCTTCTGGTTGCTGTCCTTTAGATCAACTGGCCACCCAAAACAAGGGAGAAAGAAGGGCAAGTGACCCTGCTCCCCTCATCCCGTCCTGCTCACATCCTGTACTCCCTCACCACTGTGAAATCAGCTCTAGGCACCAGGGCACAAAGAGTTACTTGCAGTAAGTGCACAAGAACCATTTCCTCATTTTTTTCAACTCCTCAGGCTTTTCCTAAACTTGTTCCAACAGAAACACTTGGATTCTTTCCCCCTCTTCTCACTGCACCTGAGTTATCACCTGTCTCAGTTGCACTGGGCTGTCGTTACCAGCCAACATGTTAACAAACTCCATTCTTTCTAGTTCAGTGCCCATTCTGCATTTTGTCATCATTCATTAGCTAGCTGCTGACAGAGATCTCCCTGGCAGGCTGCCTTTGTCAGGAGTACAGTGGCAGGAATACTCCTCTCACACACCCTCAGCTCTCTCCCACAGGCTCACCAGGAATCACAGAGAAATAGTACCTGAGGACCTTCCTCAGAGCTAGCAGCCCCTTGAGTGACTCACAAGAGCACAGCCCTGTCAGAAGCACTCCCCAGCATATTCATGCTTAGTCTAGTTGTTAATGAGTTGGCTTTTACCCAACCAGCTCCATCAGCCACACTCCACCAAAGATGCTCTTCTAGTATTTGCAATTTACTTGCTTACTGCCAGGCTAATCACAAGCTTTGACTTAATAGGAAATAAAGGACAGCTTCCCCTGGACATCAGGGAAGGCACACAGGTGACCTGCTCCTCTGCAGCACTGCTACCATCAACCCCTGGCTGATACTGCCCTGCCCTTGCCCCCTCCAAGAGCCTGCCCAACACTTACTCACCCAAACCCAGGTGCCCTTCTGGAGTTTGAACTCAAGACCAAATCAATAAGCCTCAGCTGCCTTTGGATCAGGTTTCCAGAGATGCAGAAGGAGAGCAACACTGCTCTTGAGTCCAACCCATACAGCACTGCAGTGTCCTACAGAAGCCTTCAATCCAGCTTCAAGCATATCTTTTGCCCTCATGTGGAAGGGAGGGTTTGTCCTTACAAAGGCCCAGGTAGCATCAGTTAAAGAGTAGAAGGAGAAGAGAAAGCAGCAGCAACAAGATGTTCTCTCCCAAGACAGGCTTTTTTAAATTGAAGGAACTCATTAAGGAGAGAGGGAAGACTCTCAAGTATTTTGCCACCAAACTACCAGCATGAATTTCTCACTGCAGCTCTAGAGAGGAGTCCAGCGAGTCGATAGCGCCGCAGCTCCATTCTATAAGGAGAAAGTCTCCAATCACAAGTGTCACCCTGGAGGCTAAATAAAGGTTCTGGCTGCTGGCTTTGCTAAAATGAGCTCCAGCACAGAGCAAGGTTAGGAGATGAGATTCCTTTGTGATGGAGAAAAGTGGAGTTTGCTGTGCTGTTTGATTTGCAGAGCAGCAACCCAGCATGTTGCAGGGCAAGTTGGGATTAGCAAACACAAGTAATCAGCTAGCTGGAAGCAAACACTGCCTGTCAGAGATGCTCCCAGAGCAGTTTGTCAAGCCAACATATCCTCTGCAGAACATTTACGTAGTTACATAAAACTCTTTTCTCAGTTGGTCACAGCCAATATCGAGATCATCTTGGGCTGAGCTTTCAGAGCCTGAATAATCACTGGTTTGGGCAAGAACTCTCTCAAAGTGGCTAACTGAGAGGTGAAATCATAGAATCATAGAATCAACTAGGTTGGAGGAGACCTCCAAGATCATCCAGCCCAACCTAGCACCCAGCCCTAGCCAATCAACCAGACCATGACACTAAGTGCCCCATCCAGGTTTGTCTTGAACACCTCCAAGGATGGCAACTCCACCACCTCCCTGGGCAGCCCATTCCAATGCCAATCACTCTCTCTGGCAACAACTTCCTCCTAACATCCAGCTTAGACCTCCCCTGGCACAATTTGAGGCTGTGTCCCCTTGTTCTGTTGCTGGGTGCCTGGTAGCAGAGCCCAACACCAGGTGGCTACAACCTCCCTTCAGGTAGCTGCAGAGAGCAATGAGCTCTGCCCTGAGCCTCCTCTTCTGCAGGCTGCACAACCCCAGCTCACTCAGCCTCTCCTCATGGAGCTGTGCTCCAGGCCCCTCCCCAGCCTTGCTGCCCTTCTCTGGACACCTTCCAGCACCTCAACATCTCTCTTGAATTGAGGGACCCAGAACTGGACACAATGGAGACTGATTGAAGAATTAGGAAGTTACATTTACTTACGTGCAAAGAATTTATGCTGTCACCTATGGCTTGCTATAGGCCTCATTAAAAACAATGTAGTGCATTTCCAATTACAGCTGCATCTTAGATGCACAACCTGGAAATTTAGGCCAGATGTAGAGTGCTCTGGAATGGATCTGTATGCCATCATCACTCTGAGCCTGCTAGGCTACAGCAACACTTAGCAATTCATTGCTTACAGCTTGGCCTTAATTTAGGACCTGCCTCCCATTTTTATTATTTCTGACTCACCTCTCATTAAGCAGAAAGCAGTTCCCAGCTCATCTGCTCTTCAAAGAGCTTCACACAGTAACTCACAACACCCCTGGCCAATAGCCATGAATAACTACCACTGTATTTAAGAAGGGAGGATTAAGACAGGCAAACCACATCATCTCTGAGGCTACATCCCCAGGACACACATAACTCACCCTTCCCAGAGGAGGGAGAAGAGCTTCCCTCAAAAGGTGCAAAGGGAAATGTTTTGCCTGGTGTGGCAGCAACCAGGTACCTATCCCTGCTGCTAAAGGGCACTAGGTCTGCAGCAGAACTGGGAGACAAAGAAATACCAAGAGCTGGTCAGGTGTGGAGTGAGAGCAAAGTCCCTGGTTCTGGTCAGCCCAGCCAGAGCAGTCTCTGCTGCAGCTCTTCCCTGGGCCAAGCTGGCAGGGAGATCACCCTCAGTGCTGCAGGAGAGCCTTTCCTTGACTCACACACCTCCCTCCCAAGGTGTTAGCAGCTCACAGGAGAATCTGCTGTAATCTGGTTAGCTCACAGCCTTCTTCAGCCACCTCTGCAGGCTGGGGATTAACCATCAGACCCCACCTGCCCACAGCATGGCTCTGCTGCCAGGCTGGCTCCCACCTTTAAAAAGTAAACACACTCTACACTGTGAGGGCAGAGCAGGTTCCAGCCAGCACCTGTGCTGATCAGCAAAAGGCCCCCCAAAATCAGCATTACCTTCTCATTTTTACTAGACAACAAGCCCTAGTAAGACAGCCCCCTTCACAGACAGGAGAACAGAATCTACTCCTCAGCAGCCCACTACCACTCATTTGGATCCCCTCCTCCCTTCTCTCTCAGCTAAGCTCCCTCTCCTTTGAGGCAAAGCCTAGTGGGCACTCACCTGTAAAGCTCCACTCACCTTTGAGAGCCCTCCCACTTCTAAGTAAAAGCAGATAATGAAGATGTTCCAGGTGACCCAAACTGCAGTCCAGATGGCGTACTAGAAGGGAAAGGGGAGGAGAGAGAGAACCATTAGAAAGTCGCTGGAATTAGTTAATATACACATGTGATGTAGCTGGGGACAGTTAAATGCTCTGAGTCAGCACTGCAGTTGTCTTCTCTTCCTCTCTTTACCACATGCAGATGGTCCTTTGCCAGATTAGAGATGCAGGGGCAGAGGTTTGAATGGAGTGGAAGAGTTTCTGCCCTGCCTTTGTTCAGCAGCTCTCTCCCTCCCTCTCTGCTGTGCAGTGTCTCAGCATCACTTTGGTACCTGTAATAATCACAGAATCCTAGAAGGCATTGGGTTGGAAGGGACCCTTGTCCAAGGACATTTTGTCCAACCCTCCTGCAGTGAGCAGAGACATCTTTAACTAGGTCAGGTTGCTCAGGGTCCCATCAAGTTTGGTCTTGAGTATCTAACTGGATTATCTGAACTCTCCCAAGTTTGGTGTAAGCCCAGTAAAGGTGCAGCCCCCTGAACAGTGTGTTCTGAGCACAGCACCTCCTGCTAAAACCCTTTACAAAGTTCCTACCTAGTTTCCCAAGGGCTTTTGTCAGCTTCTCATCACTGGCTACATCCCAGCAGAGCAAAGGCTGGGAAAGGCTTGGGATGGCTGCGAAGGAAGCAGATGCTACTTACCACCACGATGTAGCGAGGTCTGTACTGGATAGTGCCAAACAGGCCAAGGATGACAATGATGATGTGGAGGAAGTTGGCTAGGATAGGGGCCCACTGGTATCCCAGGAAATCAAACACTTGCCTCTCTAATGCAGCCAGCTGGAAGGGAGAAGGAAGAGTTACAGCTTCTGGGCTCATCATGTTCAGTGTCAAGGTTGCGATGCACTCCCCGAGCAGATCACTGCAGCAGCTGAAGATGCTGCTCCATTCCCACAGCAATTTACTGCCTATGAACCAGGTCAGTAGGACAGAATGCTTGTCTACAACCCCTCACCTTCCACTTCATACTCCTCTGATGGCTAAGCTAACACAGAACAGTGAGCTCCAGTGTCTGTGTGGGAGCACAGCCTCTGCTCTCTGCACTTTGTGATGGGGAGGTGACCCCGGCAGAGGTGAGCAGCAGGATGGTAACATCTTAAATAGCTGCAGCAGGACTTTCAGGAGCTCATTTCCCAGAGCCTTCAGCTTCACTCCATCATTCCTGATAACTCTCATGTTTCTGCTCTCCAGCACACATCCATCAAACTGAGAGAGAGAAGAAAACTCTCTCCTCCACCTTCATCCCACCACAAATGCTGCCACCCAGCAAAGAAATTCTGCAATGACATTGGTTTGCCAGACAGGCTGTGCTCCTCTCCAGCACTAATAACATGATTCAAGGCTACTACTATCCTCTAGAAATACAACTCCCATTTCTGTTGATGTGCTGGGCTTGGCTGTCAGGTCATATTTGCATAAAGATGTGCTTTTCATCTGTAGCCATCCTCTGTGTCTCAGGCACCAACTGCCACCTGGATCAGATGCAAACAGAGAATCATGAAAAAGATCATAGAATCATAGAATGGTTTAGGTCGGAAGGGACCTCAAGGATCATCCAGTTCCAACCCCCTGCCATAGGCAGGGACACCTCCCACTAGCAGAGCTCACTCAAGGCCTCCTCCAACCTGGCCTTGAACACCTCCAGGGAGGGAGCAGCCACAACCTCCCTGGGCAACCTGTGCCAGTGTCTCACCACCCTCACTGCAAACAACTTCCTCCTAACATCCAGTCTAAATCTCCCCTCTGCCAGTTTAAGCCCATTGCCCCTTGTCCTGTCATTGCAAGACCTTGTCAATAGTCCCTCCCCAGCCTTCCTGTCTCCTGGAAGCCTTCTCTTCTGCAGGCTGCAGAGCCCCAACTCTCTCAGTCTGTCCTCATAGGAGAGCTGCTGCAGCCCTCTGAGCATCTTGGTGACCTCCTCTGGACCCACTCCAACAGTTCCATGTCCTTCCTGTGCTGGGGTCTCCAGAACTGCACACAGGATCATCAATTCCAACCATTAACTCTACCAAGTCCAGTGCTAAACCTCAGCACCGCATCGCCACAGATTTGAAATCCCTCCAGGGATGAGGACTCCACCATTGCCAGTCTGCCTCAGGCCTTGACAACCCTTTTGAGGAAGAAATTTTCCTCTGTGTCCAACCTAAACATGCAGCTGTATGCTAGACTTTACATTCTGACAGCCTACAGATACCATGTCTATAGGAGAAAGGGGGAGTGGAGGGGACAGAATGGTTCCTGTAGGTTTTCCCCCAGTGCCCAGCCTTACACAGAGAGGCCTTCTCTGTGCTTGTCTTCACTAACACAGTGCAAACAACCTCCCCACACTGACCAATGGCTTTGCTGGTGCTAAGGCACAGCAGATTTCTCCCTCAGGGTAAGGTTCCAAGGTGTGTTTGGGATTGCATTCTGCCATTCAATACTTACTTTCATCTGAGGGGAGACCTTCTCACTCTCTACAACTCCCTGAAAAGAGGTTGCAGTGAGGTGGGGATTGGTCTCTTCTATCAAGTGACTAATGATAGGGCAAGAGGAAATGGTCTGAAATTGTGCCAGGGGAGGCTTAGGTTGGATATTTGGAAAAATGTCTTCCCTGCAAGAGTGGTCAGGGATTGGAACAGGCTGCCCAGGAGGGTGGTGGAGTCACCATCCCTGGAGATGTTCAAGAAATGTGTGGCTATGGCATTTGGGGACATGGTTTAATGGCCATGGTGGTGTTAGGTTAAAGGTTGGACTCGATGATCTTAGGAGTCTTTTCCAACCTTAATGATTCTATGATTCCATAAACAGCACCAATTACTGATAACATTAATTCAGCTACTAAAGAGACACTAACCATGGGTGAGCCTAGTCCACTGTGTATAATCAGCCATAGGACATCTATGCCTGGCTTGGCTTTTAAATGGCAGCTGAGCACCAAACACTGGAGATTCTCTAATGGTTTTAAGCATTTAAGGATGTAAATGGCTGCAGGTCCCAGTCCAGCCACCCAACAAAGGAAGCCACATCTATTAAATGACCTTCATTCCTCCTGCTTCCTGCATCAGTGGGGAAATCAAATCACCTTCTCACCTCTCTTGGGCTGAGAGGCCACTTCAATTCTCTATGCTGCTTTGGAAGTTCAACACAAATCTCTACTTCAAAGAAATCTCCAGCAGCCCTGGCTAAGGGAGATCAATCAGGGAGATGGTGAGCAACTTTCCCTCTCTGACATCTCTCTTCACTGGCAAAGGGAGGCAGAAAGAGTGGGCAAGCAGCCTCCAAATCGGTCTCTTCTGCCACATAATTAATCTTTGAAGCAGTACACACTGCCCTGTTCTGATCCATCTGAACCACCTGGAAGATGCTGTGGGATGTGCTGGGGCTGGAGCAGGGCAAGTGCTGCTCATTTTAGTGCTCTCTCTTTGCTCTCCCTCCAAGCAGAGAGATTTCTGTATCTCATCAGAAACAGCAGGAATAGGTTAAAGGCTTAATCTCTGAGGAAGGGATTAGCACCCATACCTTAACAATATTTGGAAATTTGGAGCCCTGACTGGCTGGCAAATGGTCACTTGACTGTGACCACTTCATCCAATCAAGCATTTAATTGGCTTTGTGTGTTCTGTTAACAGGGGAGGATGTGCCACAAAAGCCATCAATTAGCTGAAGGGACAAAATGTGGGGGTGTTTTCTGGAGATAACACCCTGCTCAGCTTGGCCTCTTGCCTTCAGGCCTTGAAAATAGGGATAAAGACAGATCCTTCCCACCCATGCCCTTTGCCATGAATATTCCCATTCCACAATCAGCCAATCCATGTCTGGGAAAGTGTTTTCTTGCCACAAATGAACATTTCCCATTAGGGCTGTATAAAAAAAGGGGAAACTTCCACAGTTTTGTGATGTTTCCTGGCTTGTTTGAGCCAGGGAAGACATTAGTCTGTGAAGTAAGAGGTATCCATCCATCCTGGAAATGAACCTGCCAGGCTACATTGACTTCTTTCTTATGGCACAGCTCTTAGAGAAGTCTCCAATACCTGTCCACACTGGATTTTTCCTCATGATCCCACAAGTTAGCTTCATGATGAGGGAAACCTTCTGGCTCTATACAACTGCCTGAAAGGAGGTTGTGGTGAGGTGGGTATTGGTCTCTCCTCCCTAGTAACAAGTGTAACCAGAAGAAATAGCTCCAAGTTGCACCAGGAGAGGTCTAGGTTGGGTAGTAGAAAAAAATTCTTCACTAAAGGATTCCTCAAAGCCTGGAACAGGCTCCCCAGGGAGGTGGTTGAATCCTCTTCCATGGAGACGTTTCAGAGAGGCAGAAATGTGATGCTGATGGATACGGTTTAGCAGCAGCCTTGGCAGAGTTAGAGAATGGTTGGACTCAATGATCTTAAAGGGCTTTTCTAACCAAAATGATTCTAAAATTCTGTGATTCTGTGTCATACTTCCTTCTTCCTCGCTGTGACTGGCCTTGTTTTCAGGTTCCTTCTGTCCTTTGCCACATTCTCTGCTGTTACTGTGTCCCTGGGAGCTGCAGGCGTGACTCGGCTGGTGTGGCTTTGCCTGGCTGCTGGTTCAGCTGAGGGGAACAGAGGCTGCCTTGGCTTTATGTGATGCACAAGCTGCTTCCTTGTGTATTAAAGCAAACCCAATTCCCTGTGGGTCAATGATATGCTCACAGTCTCACAGTATCACCAGAGTTGGAAGAGACCTCAAAGCTCATCAAGTCCAACCCGTCACCACAGCCCTCAAGACCAGACCATGGCACCAAGTGCCACATCCAAACCTGCCTTGAACACCTCCAGGGATGGTGATTCCACCACCTCCCTGGGCAGCCCATTCCAGCAGTCAATGACTCTCTCAGGCAACAACTTTCTCCTCACCTCCAGCCTAAACTTCCCCTGGCACAGCTTCAGACTGTGTCCTCTTGTTCTGGTGTTGGTTGCCTGAGAGAAGAAGGTAATCTCTCCCTGGCTACAACCACCTTTCAGGTAGAAGGTCTCCCCTGAGCCTCCTCTTCTCCAGGCTAACCAATCCCAGCTCCCTCAGCCTCTCTCCATAGGGCTGTGCTCCAGGCCTCTCCCCAGCCTCATTGCCCTTCTCTGGACACACTCGAGCACCTCAATGCCCTTCTTAAATTGAGGGACCCAGAACTGGACACAGCATGCTGGACTCAGATGCTGCTGCTGCAACCCTACCCTTGTGTTACTGACACACAGGCAGCGAGTGCTTGGTGCCATCCAGCCATCAGAAATGCAGCCTGAAGTTACCCTGGGCTTGTCCCTGACCCCTCAGGAGCCCAGCATAGTTAAGAATTGCTACAAACAAGCAGATAAACAACCATTTTCACTCCTTAAGCTGCAGGCCTGTGTGCAAAGGTCACCCATTCAAAGCTGCTGAGGCTTGCAGGTAAACAGGGCTGATGCTTGTGCTAAACTGACAGGGATTTGGAGTTGGGATGTGAAGAGGGTGGTGGAACCCTTCAGTCCTTGTTCTTTCAGCCTGGCAGGGTCATGGTTTGCCCCTGGGTACTGAGAGACCCCATTGTTCTCTTCAACTCCCTAAAAAGAGGTTGTAGTGAGATGGGGATGGGTCTCTTCTCCCTGGGGAATGAGAGGAAATGGCCTGAAATTGTCTCAGGAGGTTTAGATGGGATATTAGGAATGACTCTTCACTGCAAGAGTGGACAGGTATTGGAACGGGCTGCCCAGGGGACGGTGGACTCACTGTCCCTGAAGGTGTTCAAGAATGATGAGGACACTGCTTTGGGAATGCTTTAATGGCCATGGGGGTGTTGGGTTGATGGTTGGACTCGATGTTTTCCAACCAAAACCACCCTGTGATCCTATACCAGCACCTTCATAATGAACCTCTCTTGGATCCCTGTGCCTGAGCAGGGGAGATGCCATCTTTCTCTGGGCTGCCAGCTTTCTGCAGAGTAATAGCCTTGCTGCAGCATCCTTTATGATGATTCACAGAATCCCCTTGAGAGAGCCCATTATATCCTACAGACACTGGCTGTAAAGAGAAATTTCACAGATTGTGGCACAGGTTTCAGCCCATTCAAAGCTGACAGGACCTTTCCATCAGGGAGAACAAATTTTCCTGCTTTATGACTACTCTTATTAAAACCAGGGTTCCTTCTGCTCCTTTTGCTTCTCTCGCCCATAGAACATTTTTACCTTTCATTCTTTAAATTAAATGATTTATTGCAGTACTAAAAACAGGAGAGTTGGGCCAGACTTTTCTCTGCTGAAGTAACCCACATTTCTGCTGATCTGAGTGAAACTGAAAGAGCAAATAACCACATGGAGCAATAGCTAGCCAGGCAAACAGACCAAGCCAGAGCTCTCTGTTGGGCCATCATTCATTTGTACAGCCAGGAAAGATAAGAAAGGCAGAGGAGACTTCTGCAGTTTACACAACCCCATCACACAGCTCACCGTGAGTGAAGAAGGACTTTGTAAGCCTGCTCAAGGTCTTTACACCACAAAAAACTTCCCAGGGAGAGAAGCTGTACCTGAGCTGGAGGGTAGTGCTGCCTGATGGAGTTCACTGCAGACTACAAAAATGGTCTTAGAAACGTCTGAAAATGTTGAACATTTTCTTGCTGTGAGGCTCAAACCATTCCAGTTGTGTTTCTGATGTCTCTGGTAGTGTCACTGGCAGATAGTGATGCCAGCAGGATACCCTGAGCTGATTCAACATGGACTGGGGAGTGCTTTGCTTAAATCCTGGTCCTTCACATCGTGTCTGAACCTCTTCTTTACCTTCTGTTGCTCCCATCACACTGGAGAGCTCAACTGCTTCCCTGGTGTCTCCATACACCTAAGGAATCACAGAATCACAGAATGTCAGGGGCTGGAAGGGACCTCCAAAGCTCATCCACTCCAACCCCTGCCAGAGCAGGATCACACAGGAACACATCCAGATGGGTTTTGAATATCCCCAGAGAGGGAGACTCCACAACTCCCCTGGGCAACCTGTGCCAGGGCTCTGGCACCCTCACAGGGAAAAAAAATTCCTCCTCATGTTTAAATGAAACTTCCTACGCCTCAGCTCCCACCCAGTGCCCCTTGGCCTGGCATAGGGCATTGCCCAGCAGAACCTGGCTCCAGCCTCCTGGCACTCACCCTTTCCATGTTTATAAACATTGCTGAAGTCATCCCTCAGTCTCCTCCATGCCCAGGAAGGGGCTCTTCAGCTTGAAGGAAGAAGGGATGCTAATGGCCAACCCAGCTGCCTGTAATTCTTTAATGCCCTGCCCTCTATAGCCAGGTTAGGTGATAACAAGGCCACCTTATCAGCTAGGTTTGCTTGTAGTTTATTAAGCTTTTAAAGCCTTTAATCCTGTTTGGTCTGGATTTGTGTCTTTCACTTCATTTCTGAAATCAGCTGAAATCAGAATAACAAATAGCTCTTCTGAGAGGCAGACATGACCTGTGCAGATGCAGCAGAGCTGATCAGAAAACCCAGATCAGGTATGTGCACACAAAGAGGGTTCCTGCCTGCACACACAAGGTCCACATCTATCTGTGCCTGCAGCATAACCCACTCTGAAACTTTCTAAGCTCAGTTTTAGTAAGAGATTTCTTTTTGAAGCTAAATGTTAGAAAGAAGGGTCAGGGATTGGAACAGGCTGCCCAGGGAGGTGGTGGAGTCACCATCCTTGGAGGTGTACCCAAAAAAGTGTAAACATGGCACTTTGGACATAGTTTAGTGGGCATGGGGGTGTTGGGCTGATGGTTGGACTTGATCATCTTGGAGGTCAATGACTCTATGAGATAACTTCCTAAGCATGCAATGAAGCAAATGGGAGAGGCTGATCCTACTGCTGTGGACCAGACAAGATAGAAGAGAGGGAATCCTGCAAAAAATGATGACATTTTTCAACTTGGCCTATAAAAAAGCAGCTGAAAAACTCTTGCTCCTCCTTGGCTTTCACCACTATGAGGACAGAGCCTCACAGACTGCTTCAATCAAGAATTAGAGAGGCAAAGGCTCAGTTAGAACTTAAGCTGGCTACCTCTGTAAAAGACAATAAAAAGCATTTCTACAAATTTATAAATGCTAAAAAGAAGGGCAAGAAGAGTCTCCACTGCTTATTGGACCTGGAGGGGAACACCATAACTGAA
>VWZE01017216.1:181637-244750 GCA_013396675.1 Eubucco bourcierii | reverse complement strand
TCACTTTCACCCTCTGCAACTTGGACATTGTGGTTGGAGCCCTTGCTGTTAAAGACTGAGGCAAAGAAGTCATTGAGCAACTCAGCCTTGTCCATGTCCTTTGTCAGCAGCTCTCCATTTTCCTTCTGTAAGGGTCCCACATTGTCCCTAGTTCTCCTCTTCTCACTAATATACCTGTAGAAGTTCTTCTTGTTCCCTTTAATGTCCCTGGCCAATTTCAATTCGAGCTGTGCCTTAGCTTTCCTTACCACAGCTCTGGCTGCACGAACAGTATCTTTGTATTCATCCCATGTCCCCCGTCCTCGCTTCCATTCTCTATAAGCCTTCTTCTTGCTTTTGAGTGTATCCAGGAGCTCTCTATTCATCCATGCAGGCCTCCTGGCATTCTTACCTGCCTTCCTCTTTTCAGGGATGCATTTTTTCTTCACTGGAAGAAAATCTGTCGTATTTAAATAATTGACTAATTACCTTAGTAATTACAGGTAACAAATCTAGCTCCCCTTGCCTCCCTCAAGCCCTGTAACCAAGTGATATTTCACTTTTACAGCCATTCTATGAGGCAAAGCCCATTCTGTGCAGCCAGCAAGATGACTTCTGAGCTCTCACCCACACCTCAGGAGTCACCAGAACTTTTGGCATTGCCCCAGCAGTGTGGTCCCCACCACTTTCAGACACAAAGAATGCTGATCACTTCTTGGCTTCCTTCCTTGGTTGTAACCTCCCCACAGGCACTACAGGCTGGGTAACAGAGATCCAGCTCTATTTTTATCCAGTCAGTGAAAGCAAGGAAACAGAGACACAAAGTATTTAAAAGCTGTGCAGATGAGGTACTGCTGGACATGGTTTCATTGTGATTCTGCCCCTTTACTCTGCTCTCCTCAGACCCCACCTGGAGTCCTGTGTGCAGGTCTGGAGCCCCCAGCACAGGAAGGACATGAAAGTGTTGGAGCAGGTCCAGAGGAGGCCACCAAGATGCTCAGAGGGCTGCAGCAGCTCTGCTGTGAGGACAGGCTGAGAGAGTTGGGGCTCTGCACCCTGCAGAAGAGAAGGCTTCCAGGAGACCTTAGAGTAGCCTTGCAGGATCTGAAGGGGGCTACAGGAAGGCTGGGGAGGGACTATTGACAAGGGCTTGCAATGCCAGGACAAGGGGCGATGGGTTTGAAGTGGCAGAGGGGAGATTGAAAGTGGATGTTAGGAAGAAGTTGTTTGCAGTGAGGGTGGTGAGACACTGGCACAGGTTGCCCAGGGAGGTTGTGGCTGCTCCCTCCCTGGAGGTGTTCAAGGCCAGGTTGGAGGAGGCCTTGAGTGACCTGTGCTAGTGGGAGGTGTCCCTGCCCATGTCAGGGGGTTGGAACTGGATGATCCTTGAGGTCCCTCCCAACCTTACCATTCTATGATTCTATGATTGTGGACTTGACTGTGCTGGATTAAGTTGGACTTAATATTCTTCAAGTATTTTTCCAACTGAAACTGTTCAATGATTCTATGAAGCCTTCCAACAGGTTTATCAATATCTAAGGATGAAGATAGCAAAAAGTTCAGACCTATATTTGAGGCTGAAGATCAGCCTCTGTTTTTGCTGGGTGAATGAAACAGCTTGAGAATTGCAAACTGCTCTGGACAGTCATTGAAGGGTAGAAGCACATCTCTGCTACAAAGCACTGGAAGCAAGGGCTTTGAGGTGGAGAGTCTTGGGCTGAAAGCATGAGATGAGCCTTGGTGAAAGTCCCTAAGCCCATGTTCTTCTCATGCACAACATCCCCTGCACTGTTGTGTTTTCCTGCTGTACTTGAGAAGAGTGCAATGAAACAAAAGATACTCATCAGGGATGTTTTACCAATACAGTATCATGCTAAAACCAAAGCAAGCTGAGGCTGAACACATCCTCCCACTCCGTTAATGGTGTTGACCATGGCACTTTTTCTGTGGCATCCCCTTTGTTTTTGCTCTCTGGTCCAAGCAGATGATGAAATGAGAGCTGTGACGTTCACTTTGATGGAGGGGAGCTGCTGGCCTTCCAACAGTGTAAATATGGAGTCGGTGCCTTTTAAAAAGCATTATATTTGAAGGAAAGTCCTTTTGACTGAGGGCTAGAATGGGGTTATTTTCCACATGACCAAGCCTCAAAAGGAAAGCAGCAGCCCAGTCCAGGCTCTTATCACCCCCCCTGAGTCACCCACTGGATAGATTTGTCACAAGGTGAAATAAGAGCAAGTCCTCTATTTATTATCATTTTCTACTTGTCCTCCTTAATGCAGTCCCTGCCAGGATGAGTTTGCTGTGGGAAAGTGGAATGAAACCAGGCCTTTTAGTTTGCTGTTAAATGGGACTTGAGGGGGGTGGGGAAGGCTTTGAGGGAGGGGGGAAAAAAAATCTTCCTCATAATGAAGGGAAAATGTGCAAGGCAGAGTTTTCATGGGATGCTGCCCAGCCTCCCAATTAGGATGGCTGAGCCAAACAGTGGCGTTATTCTGTGTCACCGTTTATCCAGTGTCACTCAGCCATTGTTTATTTTATGAGCAGAATTCATCTCCTCTGTTGTGCTACCCAATTTGTTTGTGTTTTTGGTCTAGTTGAGTGTCTCTGGTTTATTGTATGCATCTTCTGGCCTCCCACCAACCAACTCTCCAATTAAGCCTCCAGGAGCGTCGCACAATGGCCAAGCTCCTCCTGCGCTTCAGCTCCTCGCATGACGTTTGCGTCCCCTTTTGCTTCTGCGCTGCCCCTGACTTGCAGCTCCTCAATGGCTCATGGTTTATTCAACAGCAAAGCTGAATTTCTCTTTTCCCTCTCTTTTCCCCTTTCTTCCTTCTCTTTTAAAATCAGGGCTGGTCAACAGAGGCCACTTTGGCAGCTCTGGAGAACAAAGTTCACTTGCAGCGACTCTTTAGAATCATAGAATCGCAGAGTGCCAGGTTGGAAGGGATCCCAAGGATCATCCGCTCCAACCTTTCTGGTTGATAGTCAATCACAGAATCATAGAATGGTTTAGGTTGGAAGGCACCTCAAAGATCATTCAGTTCCAACCTCCTGCCATAGGCAGGAACACCTCCCACTGGAACAGGTCACTCAAGGCCTCCTCCAACCTGGTCCTGAACATCTCTAGGGAGGGAGCATCCACAGCCTCCCTGGGCAACCTGTTCCAGTATTTCACCACCCTCACTGTAAAGAACTTCTTCCTAACATCCAGTTTAAATCTCCCCTCTGCCAGTTTAAACCCATTGCCCCTTGTCCTGTCATTACATTAGTGGAATTGGACTGAGCTGGCCCAGGAGCCTGTGAAGCTGAGTCCTAAAACTGTCCAATGCAGGGGAATCCACTGCTTCCCTAGGGAGAGGATTCCAATGTCTGACTGTTCTCATGGGGAAAGATTTTCTCCTGGATTGCAATCAGAATCTCCCCAGCAATAACATCTGGGTGTCTGTTTTGTGTGGGTCCTTGTAAAACGGGAGTCTCCACCACCCTGGTAGCCACTGTTATGCAGTGATACATAGTAATAAAGTCTCCCCTAAGCCTTCTTCTTCCCAAGGCTGTTTGTGTCTTAGAGTTTGGTGAGTTGGAACACTGAGCTGTGGGGCAGAGCCCAGATGTGGGGCAATCACAAACTCTTGTGTCTCCTCCAGCCACAAAAGGGGACTAAGACTTGCCCTCTGTTAGCTTGTGGCACCAAAGCTTTATCCACAAATGGCCCTGTTTTCCTGCTGCTGTTGCTCTCCTTGGAAGTGTGAGATGATTCCTCATTGAATCATTCAGGCTGGAAAACTCTTTAAAATCGAGTCCAACCCTAACCCAACTACCATGACCACTAACCATACCCTGAAGCACCACATCTACACAGTTTTTGAACCCTTCTAGGGACGGTGACTCCACCACCTCCCTGAGCAGCCTATTCCAACACCTCACCACTCTTTCAGGAAAGAAAAAAAAAATTCCCAATATCCAATTAAAAACTCTCCTGGCACAACTTAAATCCCTTTCCTCTCCAATGGCATCTTTGGCTTGTCCCTGCTCCAAACTTTCTGCTTAGTTTTCTCCAAGTCCTTTTGATCTTCTTTCTCGCAGGTCTGTCTGCTAGGATTAGCTAAAATAGAAAAGTGCTAATCCACATTATGGAAATGCAAATCCTTGCTGCTACATTAAGTAATTTCAAGGAAGTTTAATCTGGCAGGACTGGGAGGTGAGCTCCAGAACAGTGATAACAGTATCTGTGCATCATCTGTTCCACCAGCGTGGCAAGGCTGCAGCTGTAGGAAGCAGCATTTGCCTCC
Source organism: Eubucco bourcierii (assembly GCA_013396675.1). Classification (NCBI taxonomy): domain Eukaryota; kingdom Metazoa; phylum Chordata; class Aves; order Piciformes; family Ramphastidae; genus Eubucco; species Eubucco bourcierii. Next base: position 240,482 of record VWZE01017216.1, on the reverse strand, counting down.
TTATCGCAGCAGGCTCCAGACTTATCACTGTCTGATGAGGACCAGCAAAATCCCATTGAGCTCTCAGCCCTGGGTCACAGCTGAACATGGAGTTTACTGCTGCATTTGATTCTGTCAGGTCTGGGGGTTTCCAGGATTTCTGCTTTAAAAAAAAAAACAAGAAAAAAAAAAAAAACCATAGCAACCATATTTTTGGTTGGAAAAGACTTTTAAGATCATTGAGTCGAATAATTCTATAACTTTACCAAGGCTGGTGCTAAACCATGTCCCTCAGCACCACATCTCTGCATCTTTTCTACAGTTCTAGGGATGGAGGTTCAACCACCTCCCAGGGCAGCAGGAGTCAGTGGGTGAGAATCATAGAATCATCGAATGGTAAGGTTGGAAGGGACCTCAAGGATCATCCAGTTCCAACCCCCTGCCATAGGCAGGGACACCTCCCACTAGAACAGGTCACTCAAGGCCTCCTCCAACCTGGCCTTGAACACCTCCAGGGAGGGAGCAGCCACAACCTCCCTGGGCAACCTGTGTCAGTGTCTCACCACCCTCACTGTAAAGAACTTCCTCCTAACATCCAGTCTAAATCTCCCCTCTGCCAGTTTAAGCCCATTGCCCCTTGTCCTGTCATTGCAGGACCTTGTAAATAATCCTTCCCCAGCCTTCCTGTAGGCCCCCTTCAGATACTGGAAGGCTACTATCAGGTCTCCTGGAAGCCTTCTCTTCTCCAGGCTGCAGAGCCCCAACTCTCTCAGCCTGTCCTCACAGCAGAGCTGCTGCAGCCCTCTCAGCATCTTTGTGGCCTCCTCTGGACCCACTCCAACACTTCCATGTCCTTCCTGTGCTGAGGGTTCCAGAACTGCACACAGTACTCCAGGTGGGGTCTGACGAGAGCAGAGTAAAGGGGCAGAATCCCCTCCCTTGCCCTGCTGGCCACGCTTCTCTTGATGCAGCCTAGGACTCGGTTGCTGTCTGGGCTGCATGTGCACACTGCAGACTCATGTTGAGCTTTTCATCAACCCAGACTCCAAGATCCTTTTCCTCAGGGCTGCTCTCAGCCCTTCCCCACCCAGCCTGTATTTGTGCTTGGGATTGTGCCTACCCAGGTGCAGGACCTTACACTTGGCCTTGTTGAATCTCATGAGATTGGCCTGGGCACAGCTCTGCAGCCTGTGCAGGTCCCTCTGGATGGATCCCTGCCCTCTAGCAAGTCGACTGTGCCACACAGCTTGGTGCCATCTGCAAACCTGCTGAGGGTGCACTGATTCCTGTGTCCATGGCACTGACAAAGATGTCAAACAGCACTGGTGCCAGCACTGACCCCTGAGGGACACCACTTGTCACTGGTCTCCAGAGAACCCTTTCAGTGATGCAGGGAAAGGTCTGTACAGTGCCTCACCACCACCAACTTGAGCTCCATCTGAAACACACTTTATTTGCACATTCATGTCCAACACTGGGACTGAGGAACTCTACACAGCTATGGGAGCTACCATGAAGGAAAAACTTGGCAGCCATGAAACCTGGGTTACATCTCACACATGGAAAGCATCCTTTGGCTAAGTGATCTCAAAGGATTTGACTGCCCCTCCACCTCCTGCCACGCTGAGCTGCTTCAGATATTCATGGCACTTTAAATGATTGACTCCAGTATCCTTCCAGTGCCAGTTCATAGATTGCAGAGCCTTTATTACACAGCCTTATACTTAGCACTGGAATAGTTCTCATCAGTGTAAGAGCCCTGTCATCTAAAGGGTAAAACAAAGAGCCATTATTCATCAGGAGGGAGACACAGTCTTTATTGTCTGAAGCCATGGCAGAGTTTTGCTAGCACCCTATCTGTCCTTTCAGGCTGTCACACAACTCACTTTTAAGCTGTCTCAGTGGCAGCCCTAGAAGCCCAACAGCTTCTGTAGCTTCTCATCACTAACTTCCCAGCTGATGCTGGTTTCAACTGACAGCAGGATTGATCCTGAGCACACAGAGTATGGCCTGTGACTTAGGAGCAGGAAAGCAACCTTTCCAGAAAAGCTTATGTAGACCTTAGTCTCTGACTGGGTGAAGAACAAAAGCCCTGCAGAGTTATTTAAAACATGAGTGTGCATTTTGGGCACTGGTCATATCCAGGGGATCTGGGTTTGAGCTGTGGTCTGATGGCAGAGCATTGTGTAGACTGTAGGACCCAAGAACCCAGAGTTCTTGGTGCATGCCAACTGTCCTGACCTCACACTGGTATGGCTCCTGCAGCCCTCCTGTACAATGTCATGGTTTACTTGGTGGGTGTATGTCCAGCAGGGAGATGGAAGAACCAGCCTTGGACTTGATGATCTCAAAGGCCTCTTGCAACCTCAACAGTTCTATGATTGTAACCTGGTTGCCTGGATCTAGACATCTTCAGATATGCTCGGCAAGAACTGCCCTCTGTCCTGCCTAGCATCTGCCTGATGGGAAAAGGAGGTCAGGTTTGGGCCCAGAAGACCTCTGCAGCACCATTTCCAGAACCAACCACCACCACAGTTTCCTCAGGCTTCTGAGAGCATGTGAGGACCTGTCTGTGTCAGGATGAAGACTGCAAAGAGACCACACAGAACAGGCACTCCTGAGAAGGTGCTCTCACCGCTTGTGCAGCAAGGCAAATCCATCCTTCCCTACAACATCTCCCTTCAGAGTAAAGAGATGGCAAATGTGAAGGCCCAGGGTCCAAAACAGTAGCAGACATTTGGAAAGGCATTGCCCTTCCTCAGCTTTCTGATTCCCTTTGAGGCTGCCCATCCCATCTTCCAGCCCTCAAGCTCATTTTTCTCCATATGCTGGGAAAGCAAAGGGCACCCAACGGCCTGTGAGCTCCCACCACAGTGCTCCCAACACCCTCTCTCCTCGCTGCCCAGCAGGCAGCAAACTCCCAGGCTAATTAGCCAAACTGTATTCTGCACATATTTAGCATTTCTGAGTAATGAGGATAATCAGATTTCTCCCCTAATTCTGTCCATATAGAATATAAGCAGGTGTGTTGCCTTTCCCACAACGGGACCACAAAAAGCACGTTGTGTGCCCGAGCAGGGGAAGCCAGCCGCCTGTCAGAGCCCATTCCCATCTCCACATGGAAACCTGCTGCTAAGGATTACCAGCAGCCATGGGAAATTAGGAGCTGGGTTGGATTTGGCTAAGGAGCCAGCAAGATAACTGAATGCTCAGGCTCCAAATCTGCCCAGAGATCTGGATGTTCTCTTCACCATCCTTCAGGAAGGAACTGCAGGAGAAGCTCTTCTGTGCTGTGGTTGAACAGGAGGTGTTTGGCTCAGAAACTCAGAAGTGTTTTGGGTTCTGGGAGTCTCAGAACTCAGGTCTTGGTCATTCTCCACAAGGTTAATCATCCTATGGACAGATTGAGAGAGTTGAGGCTCTTCAGCCTGGAGAAGAAAAGGCTTCCAGGATACCTTAGAGTAGCCTTCCAGTATCTGAAGGGGGCTGCAGGAAGGCTGGGGAGGGATTATTGACAAGGGCTTGCAATGACAGGACAAGGGGAATGGGTTTGAACTGGCAGAGGGGAGATTGAAAGTGGATGTTATCACAGTATCACCAAGGTGTCCTGTCATTCTAAGCCCTTGTCAATAGTCCCTCCCCAGCCTTCCTGCAGCCCCCTTCAGACACTGGAAGGCTACTCTAAGGTCTCCTGGAAGCCTTCTCTTCTCCAGGCTTCAGAGCCCCAACTCTCTCAGCCTGTCCTCATAGTCCAACCTAAACCTCCCTTGGGGCACGCTGAACCTCCTCTTGCTCTAAGCAGCCTGTACTTGTGGTCTCTGCCCCTTTTGAGGTCTCTGAATGTGGCTCAAAGATAGTCAGGCCAGACCTACTCTTTCTGGTTCTGCTGAGTTTTTGAGGAGGAGGTTTTGCTTCAGTCAGCTTCACTTTAACAGTCCACTTCACAATCAACTTCTCAGAAAGCAGAAAGGGCATTTTAAGTGCCTGTGGTATATCCTGGCCCTTGGAGCATTTGGACATGTTGCTTCCACCAAAGTGGGACCATTTGCCTCTTGTTAGGGTATCAAGAGCCCATCATCTCTGAAAGAAGGGAGGTCCCAAGCCCCACATCATGGAGCTGGGCACTCTTGAACATCTGGTCCACAGCAGTACTATTAAGCAGACCCTGCCAGATACACTCCATGAAGAGACCATTTGTCTGCTGAGCTCCATGCAGGGAATAATCCCAATGCACTCCTCATGCAAAGAAGCCATTTCTAAGGGTAATGATCTTATTGTAGGACTGCAGAATGGTGTCCAAAACTCCTAAATATGAACATATCTGAGTAAAGGCAGGATTTAGATTGCTCCTGACCTCCAGATGGGTTGGCATCCTGGTGCTGAGATCAAGCTCCGGTTACTACGGAGGTAATTTTCAGGTGGAGCTGGAGACAGACAGTGACAAAGTGTTAATTGTGGTGAGGCAGTTTGTCTGTGATGGATGAACACACGAGACAGAGCACTCCATGCAAGGTTACACTCAATATTTTATAAGTTCTGTGTGGGTAATAAAATGCTCCATCCTCTTCTTTAGTGTCCTCTGTCTCACCTTCCCTATTCAGATGAAATGCTGCTTTCGGATGAGCTAGCTCCAGAGAACAGTGCTTGGAAAATAAGAGTTCACCAGCAGACATTTTAATCATACAATCATTTGGGTTGCAAAAGACCTTTCAGATCATCAAGTCCAACAATTAGATGGGTTCAAGGCTTGTTGTTAGGGTCACCATACACAGGACAGAATCACAGAATCAACCAGGTTGGAAAAGATCTCTGAGATCACCCAGTCCAAACTGTCACCTAACATCTTCTAATTAACTAACCCACAGCACTAAGTGCCTCATGCAGCCTCCTCTTAAACACCTCCAGGGATGGGCACTCCACCACCTCCCTGGGCAGCCCATTCCAATGCCAATCACTCTTGCTGGGAAGAACTTCTTCCTAACATCCAGCCTGAACCTGCCCTGGCGCAGCTTGAGGCTGTGTCCCTTCCCTCTGTTGCTGGGTGCCTGGTAGCAGAGTCCAACTCCAGCTGGCTACAACCTCCCTTCAAGTAGCTGCAGAGGTCTGCCCTGAGCCTCCTCTTGTGCAGGCTGCACACCCCCAGCTCCCTCAGCCTCTCCTCACAGGGCTGTGCTCCAGGCCCCTCACCAGCCTTGCTGCCCTTCTCTGGGCACATTCAATCATCTCAATGTCTTCCTTAAAATGAGCGGCCCAGAACTGGACACAGGACTCATGGTGTGGCCTGACCAGTGCTGAGCACAGGGGCAGAAGAACCTCGCTGCTCCTGTTGGCCACACTGCTTCTGATCCAGGCCAGGATGCCATTGGCTCTGCTGCCCACCTGAGCACACTGCTGGCTCATGGTCAGCTGCTGTCAACCAGCACCCCCAGGTCCCTCTCTGCCTGGCTGCTCCTCAGCCACTCTGTCCCCAGCCTGTTCCCCAAAGCAGGGTTCAGGAGGCATCCTCCCAGGCTGTGTATATTTGCTGTGGCTGTCTATTCACCTGAGCACCAGGATCCCTTTTTTGTTGCTTAGGTATACTTAGCTCCTGAGAAGTGTGACCCAGCTATCCTCAGTAATAGTTAGTCCTTGTTCTGGCATTCCTTTGACCAGGTTACTGCTGCCCAGGTGATCACTAATGAAGGACAGAGTGACCTGGATCACTCTGACCTACTCCCCTTAGGTCAGCAATGCCCCAAGTCACTTGGGGGTGGCACAGTGACCGGGAAAGAGACTTGGAGAACTGTGATGAGAAAATGGTGTAGCAGAGTAATGTCCTCCTAGCCATGGGGGTCTGAGCCCATGGGCAGCTCTGCAGGGTGTGGGAAGGAGCAAGCCAGGATAAGGAGCCCTAGCTCACCCTGCTCCAGGCATCCCATCTCCAGAGACCTCATCACTGGGATCCTCAGGTCTGTTCTTGTCTTGTCTGAGGGCAGTGCAATGGGGAGCAAGCCTGTGTGGTGAGGAGCTGCCCCAAAGAGCAGAAGGGGCATGAAGGCTGTGCAGCAAGATTGTGCCTGCTGCTGTAACAGGTTGGCAACTTGTGCCCCTAACACTTCTGAAAAGCAGGGCCTGGGTGGACATCTGTCTGCATTGGTGCAGAAAAAATATGATGGTGGTCCTGGTTTTCTAGAGCTTTGAGCATTGGATGAAAAAAAAAAATGGAGAGAAAAGAAAGAAAGGGGGATGAAGGCAGAGATTTTGCTGGTCTGGAGAGCATGGAGTGCAGGTGGGAAGCTGCCTGCAGGGCTGTGTGGCCGCTGAAAGGTGGCAAAGGAAGCTGGCACAGCAACTCCTGACGTCTGCCTTCCCCAAGCAGGTGATGAGGACAAGCTGTTGCCTTGATTCCCACAGTATATTTTCATTAAGCCATGGCAGATGGCAGCAGAGGTCACTGCTTCCACACCATCATCCTTTCAGATGAAAGGTGTCAGGGAATCTGAGATCTCAATTACCACACCTAGGCTCACCCCAACAGCATCCAGGATGGAAAAGGAAGGGGGATCAGAAAAGCTGCTCTCCTCATTTCCATGAATCCTCACCTTGGAAAGAGAATCTGGGATGTGAGCTTCCCTGATAAACAACATATTTGTGTCTAACGTCCTGACACAGAAGCAGCTGTGCTGAGAACAAGCCACAGACACCAAGAAAGTGGCAATTAAGTCCTGTGGAAATGAGACTAAAAAAGCATCCCTTAGAAATGACAGTTGATGTTAATGAGCTGCAGGGAAGTCAGAGGAGGATCTATTGATCTTGGCCCTGCAGAGCTGCTGCTTGCTCCTCTCTAGTCTGTGAAACCCCAGAACACAAAGCAAAACAAAACTTCTGTTCTTCACTCCACAAGGACTTTCAGAGGTTGGCCCAGGGCTCAGCTAACCCAGGGAGACACTGGAGCAACATCACCATTGACTGGGTTGCATTAAGAAGAGTGTGACCAGCAAGCAGAGGAAGGTTCTTTTTCCCTCTCTACTCTGCCCTAGTGAATAGTGAGTCCAGGTCCAGGCTTCCCAGTTCAAGAGAGACAGGGAACTACTAGAGAGAGACCAGCAAAGGCTGGGAAAACGCTGAGAGGACTGGAGCATCTCTGTGAGGAAGAAAAGATGAGAGCCCTGGAGCTGTTGAGCCTGAAGAGCAGCCTGAGAGAGAAAGTGATCAATGCTCAGCAAGAGCTAACCGTTGTGGGACAAGAGAATGGGGCCAGACACTTGTCAGTGGTGCCCAGCAACAGGACAAGGGGCAATAGGCACAAACTGGAACCCAGGAGGTTCCACCTGAACAGGAGGTGAGGTTCTCTGCTGAGGGCGCTGGAGCCCTGGAGCAGGCTGCCCAGAGAGGTTGTGGAGTCTCCTTCTCTTGAGAAATCCCAATCCCACCTGCACATTGAGCTCCTGGACAGGCTGCTGTGGGCGACCCTGTTTTAGCAGAGGGGTGGACTGGATGATCTCCAGAGGTCCCCTCCACCCCCCACCATGCTGGGATTGTGTGATTCCCTGCTAGGAAGAAGGTGAAATAAGATTCTGACTCTTATGAAAGCCCAGACAAGCAAAGCAGAACTCATTTGTTCTTATTCTGAGAATCTCGTGAACTTTAAGGTAAAGCTGTGGCTGTGGAATGGGTACAGAATATCTGATTGGCAATTCTGCAGGGTGTTTATTCACTGAGTTTCCTTCTACCCAAGCCCAGTGGCCCATGAGCAGATGAGTCAGCTCAGCAAAGCACCACCCTGCAGCCTCTACCTTCTCTTTGAGGACTTCTCCCCTTAAATGCCAACACAAGCTGGGTTTGGGGGAGACACGATGACATCAGAAACACTTGGAAGGTGAAGACTTCCAGAGTGCACAACTCCAAGGAAATAAAATAAAAGGCATCACCAAAACAACTTAGAATCATAGAATGGTAAGGTTGGAAGGGACCTCAAGGATCATCTAGTTCCAACCCCTTGACATAGGCAGGGACACCTCCCACTAGCACAGGTCACTCAAGGCCTCCTCCAACCTGGCCTTGAACACCTCCAGGGAGGGAGCAGCCACAACCTCCCTGGGCAACCTGTGCCAGTGTCTCACCACCCTCACTGTAAAGAACTTCCTCCTAACATCCAGTCTAAATCTCCCCTCTGCCAGTTCAAACCCATTCCCTTTGCCCTGCCATTCCAAGCCCTTGTCAATAGTCCCTCCCCAACCTTCCTGCAGCCCCCCTTCAGATACTGGAAGGCTACTCCAAGGTCTCCTGGAAGCCTTCTCTTCTGCAGGCTGCAGAGCCCCAACTCTCTCAGCCTGTCCTCACAGCAGAGCTGCTGCAGCCCTCTGAGCATCCTGGTGGCCTCCTCTGGACCCACTCCAACACTTCCATGTCCTTCCTTTGCTGAGGGCTCCAGAACTTCACACAGGACTCCAGGTGGGGTCTGAGGAGAGCAGAGCAAAGGGGCGGAATCCCCTCCCTTGCCCTGCTGCCCACACTGCTCTTGCTGCAGCCCAGGGCTCGGTTGCTGTCTGGGCTGCACTCACACTGCAACTTCTTTTTAACAAGGCTTTTCTATGGAAGCTTGAAGACATTTCTGAAAAGCTCTAACTATTTGGGGCTTGGCACAGTAACTCCTCCATCATTTTCAGCACCATTTCTAAATGCCACAGTAGTTTCATTTTTTCTTATGACCAGAAGTGTCCTTTCCCCTCCCTCCTTGTGTTCTGGAGACAGGGAATGGAACTCTTAAGGCAAACGTTTCCACTTCGTTGAAAACTCTCTTTCTACCAAACTTAATCCCAGAGGCACAACCTGTGCAGCACGCACATCACACCGGTGGTGATCCAGGAGGAGTGGGGACAAAGGGAACCTCGCAAGCATGAGGACGTTCAATCACAAATTATCTCTGAAAAGAAAGGAAGGTTCAGTTCTGCTGCCCTCAACCCCAATGTTTTGTTAATGGAAAAGAGAACACTCCAGCTGGGGCACTCCCTGCTCCCTCGGTCATTTGCATTTTCTTAAGTGCTTGATTGGCTATTCCAGGGTTTTCCTGGAGGAAAAGAGATCACAATCTGGCCTTTGTTATCCAGTTTGTTCTCCAAGAGTTCCTACTTGAGGGCCCCTGGAGCAGATTCTTGGAAGAGCTCCATTTTGCACCCCAGCCAGAATGATCCCAGTTTCCTTATATTATTAGCACACAATGGAGCAACGTCAGCTCCCTTAACCCCACACCAGCCAGGGAGAGAGGTTCCCCATCAAGGCAGAAAAGGCTCCTTCTCTTCTTGCATGGCCTTGATGCTTGGAGAACGGGGGAGGGGGAGGGGGGGAAAGAAGAATGTGAAGGAGCAGAGAATGGCCAGGAGAAATCACAGTGGTCAGATGAACGTACTGTGTCAGCTGAAATAAAGCCTCGGTTCTCCAGGAAGAGTTGACTTCAATACCACTTGCCCTCAGCTTGCCTATTTGGCTTGGCTTTTGCCAAACTCCATTCCTAGTCTGCCTGGGTTTGGTCAGAGGACACAAAGACATGGTTCCTGTGAGTCATCTGCAGTCTCAGCCACCAGGGTGGGAAACACGGATGTGGGCTGCTGGGCAAGGCACAATGTGCACAGGGGCACGTCCGAAACGTGTACCCCAGGGTCCACTTCCCTTGTGCTGCTCTTGGGCTTAGCCCACTCTGCTACAGCAGTACTGAGTCCAGCTGCTCAGGAAAAAGAAATCTCTCATATGAAATTGCAACTTTTTTATAACAAAAGCTGCACAACTCCATATTTAAAGATATTGGCCAGCGCAGCAAACCTTTGCCAGCACATTTTTGGTTTTATGCCAAAAGATTCTGGCCAAAACTTGGGAGAAAAGGGGGGGGGAAAACCCAACAAAAAACAACCAAAAAAAAACCCCAACATAGAATTGTCTCTGGAAAGCAGATCCTTCTCATGAAAATATTCATTCACTCAACTCCCCAGGTTTCTCCTGCAAGTCAGCTCCAGTGGAAAATGCTGACGAGCTCTGTTATTGGCACGGCTTTAATTTTCCTTTGTCTGGGAGAGACACGGAGAAGACAGCATCTGTCAAACGCAGTCTTTAGACTTATGTTGTTATTTAGCCTGGAGTATTGTTCAAGCACTTCAGGAAAGGTTCGAGCCAGCACGGTGCTAGGTGCTGTGCATATATATACACGAGGCAGTCCCTTCCCTAGAGGCATTAGAATGGAGGCACAAAGCATGAAGCTAAACAGCTGGCGAGAGCACAAGGTAATTCTGGGGGCGGGGGGAGGGGGCTGGGTCCTGAGCGGCTTGATGAGCAGAGGGACACCGCACAGCGCTCCCCCTCGCACCTGCTCTTGCCTCCGACGCTTTGTGCTCAGCCGTACCACAGCTGCCTGAGCTGAAAGCTCCCTCAGGAGATGCAGCACACTGCCCCAGCTCTAGAGGCAGCTGCAGAGGAAGGGAATAGAGATGGGCTTTGCTCTTCCCTGCCCTGTTTCCAGTTCAAAATATCCCCGGGATGGAGAGGAGAAAGCCAAGAAAGGCATCTCCATAACCCCTAAAGTGCAGATGCTGCAGTCCTGCTTGCTCCATAACTTGGCAGGACGCTGCTGCTTTGTCACCTTCCCTCTTGCAGCCTGCCTGTGCTGATCTAATCTAAGCCACCTTTTGAAATCATGCCCTAGATCTTCTCTTGCTGTGCAACCCCACCTGCCTGTCTGCCACCCTCCTCTCACCCCCCGCATTGCTCTCCACTGCTTTGCCCCTCCATCAAGCTCACACAACCGCTCTAATACAAGACAGTAGTAAGAGAATGATCTGTGCTGGTTTCAAATAGTTTCCAGAACTGGTCACCCCCCCTTCTGCAAAGAGATTAAAAAGCCATCACTGAGAGGGGAGGGAGAGAGAGAGAGAGGGAGAGCACGAGAAAATAAATTAATAAAGGTATATAGTTACTTTTGGTTAGTCTTGAGATGTGGTCCCGTCCCAGGGCACCATGTTCTGCACTCATCTGAGGTATTAGTCACTTTTTCCATTAGAAGCTCTTATTCTAGGGGGATTTATAATGTATCTGTGAAATTGTCTCCAGGCTTTGCTTGGCATCTGAGCTCTCAATCCACGGACAGAATGTAAAGAAACTACAGTTGTTTGATTTATGGGGACAGGGCATGGGGAGGGAGGGAATTTTTCCATGCTCGGTGGAAATAAATTCACGTAGTGCCTTCGGCACACGATCAGGGCTCCAGCACACGCACGGTTTGGGTGCAGCCTCATGCTGGCAGAGAGGGAAGGAGCAAAGGAATGATTTTTTAATATCCCCCTGTCTGAGACCTAGCTCTTGTTTGTGGTTTCTCACCGTGACCCACCCAGACCACAGTCCTGCTGGGTGAGACAATTTGTCATACCACTCGGGCTCAGAAATCCTGCCCGTGACAAGCATTTTTCAACTCCTAATTTCTACAGGGGATGTTTCTTCACCCTCTGCAGAGGCTCCCTCACAGAGTCCTGCCTTTTTCCTGGGAAGACCTCTGCCTCATTTCACAGAATCACAGAATTGCCTGGTTGGAAGAGACTTTAAGATCACCAAGTCCAACCATAACCTAACATCTACCTAACCTTTGCACAACTCTTAGACCATGTCCCTAAGCTCCTCATCTGAAGGTGTTTTAAACACCTTGTGCTTCTTAATATGCAACTGCCCAAAGGCTGGAAGGGTTGAGCCAGGGCTGGCAACATGCTGTGTGTAACAGCAGCACCTCAGTAACAGAGGTCTCTACGCAAAGCAAAAGTTGGGAGGTGACAGCACTCTTGGGATGCACAAACTCTGGGTACAACCACCTCACCAGCTTGCTGATGGTCCTCCTCTGTGCCATGGGTGAGGACAAGCTCATCTGCAGGGAGGCCCTGACCTGGGCCAACATTCACTCAAACTTCTGGGGAAAGCAGGGGTGGATCAGGAATAATGGAAGGATTGGTGACAGCACTGCACACCAGGACTGGGGGGGAGAGAGAGCCAGAACCTTCTCGCAGCCTCCCTGCAGCACTGATTGGCAAAGCAAGAGCCTAACGTGGAGGTTTCAAGGAAACAATAACCTAAAATTGGAACGTGGCAAATTATTTATTCAAACTACAGCTTTCCCTCCCCCCTTGATTAGCAAACCACTGGGGACTCAGCCCTGATTTCCTTCAGACAAACACACACAGCTCTGCTCTATCTGCGCCAGGAGCTCGGCCCGTGGGGGGCTGAGGACCTCGTTGGTATTCGCATTGTGTAGCAGCTCCCTGAATTCTGACGTTGCTCTGCAATCCGCCTGGATCAGAAACTTTTTCTTTGGGATCACACACTGCAATGATGGATATGTTTGTTTTCTGCCTTGTTTTTCCAGGGAAACATTTAGGCTGTGGCAGGCAAACACTTCCCCACTCACTCACTCAACTGCTTGCATCTAATAAAACAATTTCTATGAACCCACTGCAACTCAAATTCCTAATTTAATTGGTTTGGGGGGAGGCTGTTTCATGCTTCCACTTGGGCTCAGAAATCCTGCCCTTGACAAGCCTTTTGCAACCCTAATTTCTACAAGGGATGTTTCTTCACCCTCTGCAGAGGCTCCCTCATGGAGTTCTGGCTTTTTCCTGGGGGGGCCCTCTGCCTCATTTCACAGAATTGCCTGACTGGAAGAGACCTTAAGATCATCGAGTCCAACCATAAACTAACATCTCCCTAACTCTTACACCATGTCCCTAAGCTTTTTATAAAGCTTCCCCAGCAAAGCCTTGAGGAACAGGCGTGACAACACCTAAAGAAACAAAGCGCTGCATAAATTAAGTGGGAAATCCCAAGGCTGAAATCCTCTCCCCATCCAAGTCAGAAGCAAAGCATCTCCTGACTAGAGAGGAACCAGGATTTCACCCCTGGGACTTTGGGAATGGGAGACACTGAGCTTGGCAACACTCAGGGAAGACTGTGAAGGGTTCAAAGTACCGCATGAAGCATCGCAGAGGCACCAGAATAACAAAGGAAGTTCACATCATTATGATTTATTGATGATCTTGGCCTGATGGCTTGTTTTGTCTTAGCAGAACCCAGCCTGAGCAGCAGGCAGTCCTGCTTGTCACTTGACCCTACCCATGTGGAAGTGATGTGACAAAGTTTGCTTGAAAACAGAACAAACCAAATTTTAAAAAATAGAAAAACAAAACCCAAACCATAAAAGGCACCGAGCTGGATCTCTGGATCTCCCTCTCACCCAAGCACTTGCTGGGAACTGGCCAGGATCTCCTGACCTCAACCCCATCAGAGCACAGCTTCAGGAATTCCCTCCCCATAGTTCACATTTTTCCAGCTCCACCAATTCACCCAGCAAGTGCCATGGGAAATCGCTATGGCCCAGGCATCCAAACTTGCTTAAGAATGAGCCAAACTGATTCTTTTCTTCAAGGAGGAGGGTCTTAAAAGAAAATAAAATGCTGGGGGTTCTTTGTCCCTGTCTCTTGGATACGAGAAAACTCCCACGCTTGTCAGAAATCAGAACAGCACTGGCAGCTCAGGGCTTTTTCTCCTTCCTATTCTTTCTTTTCCTTTCTCCAGCCTGTGCTTTAAAGCAGGAAGACACAGCCATGGGTTTAGGAGACAGCAAGCGTGGAGCTACCAGTTTCTAACATAACGTAGGGTACAGCTTCTCTCTCCTGTGCTCACGGGTGAAAAATCAGAAGAAATAATCCAGGAGGCTAAACACAGTCCCCAACCATTCAGCTCACTCATAAATACGCTCAGCAAGAGGCTTTGTGCCAGCAACCCCCTGCACCTCCACCCTGGATTTTGGTGAGCTACGAATCAAATCTTCCACCTGCAGGCTGCCAAGGTTACTGGGTTGTGTCTCCACTCTCTTTCCCTCCTGGTTTAGGCTGATCTAATAAAAACTAGCAGGTTCCTTCTAAGGAGAGGTTCTCTCCCACCTTCAGTGAGGTCCCCACTCACTGTCCCTCTACAGAAACCTTACTGCTGGCACAGCAAACAACTCCAATACAAAGAGTTTTCACCAGACTCAGCCTTTGGCACTAGCTTCCCACTGAGCAGAAGTTAGCAGGAAGCCTGCCCTTTCCTGCACTCTGCCAGCGCTCCAAAATAAAGCATATCTGGGAGAAGTAAATGAAATTAGATCAGATAGACACTGTCATTTCCTTTTTAAGGCCCGAGGAGCCCTGCAGCCCATTAGCTATTGACAAGAAGGGGACCCTCCAGATCCCGGCTGGATGAGCAGACACTCTGGGAACAACCAGACCTTTGTTTATCGTGTTCTCATGGACGCAGATGTCATGAGGATGGGGGATCCGTCCCCAGCAGGGACCCCACTTTCTGCACACCGGGAAGTTTATCCCTCAGTAAATGTGTTTCTCAGCACATTCTATCTAAGCGCTTCATTCCGAGGAGGTTTGATACCATTTCTGTCAAAGCAGAATGCGATATGGGAGAGCAGAGGGGTGAATATGGGCGAGCAGAATATCGCGATAAGGGCGAGCAGAATATCGCGATAAAGGCGAGGAGGTTACGGGCGAGTAGGGTGGAGGTAAGGGCGAGGGGAGCGGGGAATAAGGGAGAGCAGAGGATGGGACACGGGCGAGCAGCGGGGGCACAGGGGCGAGCCTTTTCTTGCAGCTGGGCACGACGGAGGCTGAAGGCACCGGTGGGTTTCGGCACGAATGAAGTTTGCTTTGGTTCAGTTTAGTTTGGTTTATGGCATCGCCACCGAGTCCTCCGGGACTCCTTTCTGTTGTCTTTCAGTCGTATTTTAAAAGCACAGTATTAGAAACCAAGAACTTTTTTTTTTCTCTCTCTTTTTCTCCGAGTTTAGCCATCGCTAAACACCCCCACCCCCACTCCCCCCGCGCAGTAAAGTGCAGCCTGACATCCCCCCACCTTCCCCCTCAACTTCACCTCGGAGCCACCGGAGCCTTCACCAGCACCGAGGCGCTGGAGGGGAGAGTCTTGCTCCGAACCCCTTCACTCTCCACCATCCTGTTTCCCTTCCTAAACACCGTAGCGGCTTCACTTACCAGCTGCAAAGTGCAGAGGAAGATGAGGGTGCAGCGCCCGGTGCAGCATCCCATGGTCCCCGGGCAGCGGGGACAGGGGCAGGGGCAGCCCGGCCCGCAGCTGCCGCCACCGGGATCGGGCAGGGACGAACGGACGGAGGGAGGGAGAGGAGGAGGAACCGAGGGAAGGACGGAGGGAGGGAGGGAGGTCGCGGCGGCTGCCGGAGCCCCTCGGGGAGCCGGGGAGGAGGCAAGTGGGGCCACAACTTAAAAGGGCAACGCTCCGGCGGCGGCTGCTGTCCCGAATGCGGGGCAGGACTGGCGGAGCGGGCGCTTGGCTGCTGCTGCCGCCGGGATTCGCACCCCACCTCCAAGAGCAGGAGGGGTGGGATGCTGCTGGTCCCCGGTCAGAGCCCTCCTCCGGGGGGCTGAGCCAGGCAGCGCAGCCGGGGCAGCTGCGTATCCCCTGGGCAGGTCTGGCGGGGCAGTCCCGGATATTTTATTTTCATTTTTCCCTTGGTGGGACGTTTTGTCCCCAGGAGATGTTGGCTCTGCCGTTAGCCGGGGGAGGGCGGGGGTGTGCTGGACAGGGGAGCTATGCCTATAGGGCATCTAGAAGGGAATCCTCTCTCCTTTCCTCTCCGTGCTCAACCTAAAATTCACGAATTTTATGATTAACCTGAAATACAATGGGTTTTTTTTTCCCATGGGGTTTGGGCTAGATAACCTTTGGAAGTTCCTTTTAAACCCAGACCATTCTATGATTCTGTGGAATTAGTCAGACAGAGTGAACGTGGAAGACAAACTCCAAAAGGGTACGGACAAGGAATTGTTTAAAGCACACGTTTGTGAGTATTTGAAAGTACACAGCCGGCTTGTGCGTGAACCACAGCTGAGTAACAGCAGAGGGATACAGGGGAGCATCTCCGCTCTTCCGAGAAGAGCATCTGCCTAAGAACTCTCTATAAACCACGCACCACACCCTGCATCTGTGGAGCAGTAGGTCAGTCTGTTTCAGCTGACAGCAGCACAAATCTACCAGCACACAACCACCTGCCTCACACACCCTAGTCCTTCACATTGCCTCCTCTCCGTGGGCAGCAGCAGGGGCCAGAGGCTGTGTGGTCAGGTCAGCCCTCCCTGTCCTACACGTTTCTGGTCGGGCTGAGGAGCCAGGCAGACACCACACACGGTGACTGGGACAGGCTGGTTGCTAAGCTCAGCGTAACAAGATAAGAAGCTTTGGGAGAGACTCATCTGATGACGATGTCTCTTTGCAATCTCCAGTGACTCCAGTGGATGCCCCACAATTTGCTCCATTACTCTCCGGTTCCTCTGAAGTCAGGGCTTGGCTCCTGCCTCCAAAGCAGGCTGTGACTGTACCATGAGTGACCAGCTCCAATTTCCTTTCAAATAAACATGCCACACTGGTTATTGCAGTGGCGTGAGGAGGAGGTGGCAGCTGAACTGGTAGGAGCTGTACCATTTTAGTTCAGGAAAGCACTGACTATACCCCAAGGAAGCTGAAGTACTATGAATGTTAAACCCTTAGCACTGGGGACGGCATTGTGATTCAAACCAGCCACGGGGTGAAAGAGAACAAACAAACAAGCCGACTCTGAGTGCTTGAGATAAGGAGTCAGACTCTCAGCTGATCACAAATCCTACTAGTTTTAAACGGTAAAGGATATTGATTATCTGACCTGTGCACTGTGCATAACCAGGGCATCAATGAATGCAGTCAGATCCAATAAACTGCATGGTACTACAGGTGAAAGGAATACAGAGGAGAAAACAATTTACTTCACCCAGAAAAACGGGGACTGAAGGAGCTTTGGCAGCATTTGTGTTCCCAGGAAGATGGGGTTTGGATGGTGGAGGTAAGAGGAACAAAGATCAATTCATTTTTAATGAAAGCAGATGAAACACTCTTTACAAAGTGCACAGGGAGGTCTCACTCTGCACTGTAGGGTCAGGCAATTTGACATCAGAATCAGAGCAAGGAGAATAGGCTGGGTTTAAGGCTCTTTTCTGTGATGTGCTCTGGAAACTGCTGGGAACAGCATGGGAAAGGCTGGATTGAAGGCTGGGCTGCAGCCCTGCAGCTAGAACCTGGCCTTTGTGCCATTTCTTAAGTTTTCCTCCCTCTCCTGTACCGCCTCCTGCTTTTAAAAGCCTCCTGTAAGCAAAGCGCTTTTCCAGCTCGGCTGTGCTACAAAGGAGACATCGTGTGAGACAGCCAAAGGTACTGCTGCTGAAATGCCAACTTTGACATAAACAGGACTTTCTCCACCTGCACTTTTATCATGATAAGCTAAATAAAAGGCTGGGACCCCACAAACATCTGCCAGAAAACACACTGACTCCCCTTAGCTTCTTAAGAAGGATGGAACCACAGGGATGATGGAACCACAGGGATGATGGAACCACAGGGATGGTGTAACTTGGAATTCAAAGAGAGAGACATACAACTCCCAGAGCCTGATCTTAGCATCTTCATTCATATGATTTCTTACCTGCACTGGTGCAGCAGGAGGCCTGGACACAGAGCAGATCTGCTTTTAAACAATCCACTGGTTTTAGAGGGGCTACTCACACACTGAAAGTTGGACATGTGGACCACATCATGGTCTCCAACCTCCTCTGATTATGGACACCAGTGGAGGTGCACTGAGTTTGAGTCTCCTGACAACAGGTTGGGGGTTTTGGGTTACTCTTTGCAGGCAAATAAAAAAAAAAATTAAAAAATCACCTGCAGATCTTTAGAAAATCCTTTAGTTCCATGATGTGAAATATTAACTTAGCTGAATTTGGATCCAAACAAATAAACCACACAGGACTTAGATCCTAATTTGGTTTATTTAATTAGCAGGTGGATTAATAAGGCACCATTGGATGAGGCAGCACAGAGGCTGCCAAAACAGTGCCATCCCTGATGTGCATTGTATCACCAGTGATGCCCACTGCCACTACACAGTGGCACTTGGCTTGGCATGGTTACAGCAGCCACCAGCATCTCCTGAAAACTGCTGCAAGTCCTGACTCATCTGAATTCCTGCATGAGCACTGCAGAGCCACACATCTACCCTGAGAGTTTAGCCCATAAAACCAATGACAACTCTGAGTTAGCAAAGAAAGAAAAGAAACAAAACCTGCTCAGTGTCCTGGGGTTTTTACATCCCAGAGTGTAACCTTGTCCTCAGCTTCTGCTGGGCAAAATCTTGCTTTGAGACTTCAGTCTGGATGTCAAAAAGGATTTCTCCTTTTTGAAAAAGGGGTTTTGGATGAGGTCTGAGTAACTCACATCATTGATCCCTGCTGTGTGCATACACAGAGCAAAGCAATCACAGGTAGCTCCAACCCTCTCCACGGGACAGCCATCAGAAGATGAAGAGAAGGGATTTGGTCAGGCAGCCCTTGCTGCAGCTCCCCCCAGGTGCTGTGCCACAGGTGTGTTTAAGAGATCTCAGTTGTTTCATTTGTCCTCCTTTAATTCCTGAGGATGACTTCACACTTTAAGGTCCTGATGCACAAGTTGGTCACATCTTGACTTGGTGGTGAGAATGGAACCCAGCTGGGAATCATCCTCAGGTTCAAATGAGGCTCCAGAGACCAAATGTTCCACTCCTCAGCTTGTGCTCATCAGGAACTTCTTCCCATCCAAACTTGTGCTGAGGGGGTTGCATGGATCCAGCTGCAGTGCTGGAGGAGGAGACTAATCTGTGGCAATGGGACCTTGTTATCACTTGTTCCTGGCTGGTTACATCCACAGTATTTCAAGAACTCCTAAGTTTACTTCAGAACTCAAGAAGCAAAGCTAGCAAGCTTGAAACAAAGCAGTAGAATCTTCCCACAGTTAGTTTGCTCTGGTGTCCACAGCCTCCTCTCTCTGATAGATCAAGGCAAGCAATAGAAGCTGAAAGTATTAGCTGGGGATATATTTCTTCACAGCCCAAAACCTCTAATTGTCACAGGTGCTGAAAGCTGTGGATGGTCTCACATCCCACCACACACACAGGGTGCATTATGCTGCTCACTTCATTTCCATCCACCTCCTCTCCACTTCAGCAGCCTCATCTGGGTCACGCTGCCTTTACAGATGTCTGATCAGGGGAGGCAGTGCCAGAGCACTCCAACCTTATCACTGCCACATCCAAACGGCAAACCCTGCCTGCCCCAGCGCTTTCTGGCCTTAGCAGCTAATCAGCCAGCCTGCTCCCCTCCTCCAGGACAGATGGCAGCCTTCCCACAGTAATATGTCACATCACATTTCTCTGTCACAAATTAGAGGTAAAACCTGCTGCCAGTCTCCTTGCTGAGGGCAGCTTTCCACTCTGCACAGCAGTATTTGGCAGGGGACACATTCAAAATGATCACCTAAGAGCTGGGTGAGCTGTGAAGTTTCCTGCCACAGGATGCTGTGGATGCTTAAAACATGTGTGGGTACAAATGGATTGGGATAAATCATCTTCCTGGGTGGGAGGAGGAAAGAGACTGAGCTCTGCCCTGTCTCCTTAAAAGAATAACCACAGCTGAAGCCAGGACTATCAAGGCAAAAGACATAAGAGAGGTCCTTCTTCTTTCCAGAGGGACCAGAGAGTCTAAGACCAAGCTGAGCAGCACTGTAGTGGTACACCCTCAGCAGGTGATGTCCAAAGGAACTATCCTCTGCTCCTACCCATCTTGAGCAGCCTGGTGAATACATGCTGGAGAAAGCCAGCCCTGTGAGAGCAGAGCACAGTGCTCTAAAAATTGTTCTCATCACCACAGAAGAAAGGAAACAATCTCAATGGCTTCTGTGCTTTGAAACGGTTCCCCAGCAGCTCAGGGCAGGCTGTAAAATTTATCAGAATGGCTGTGTGAAATTTGTCATTTCCCCTCTGNGGGGGGAGGTGGCTCCTGCTCAGGCTTTTTGGCATTTCTGCACCACCAACATCTAAATTCTGCATTGGTAATTCCCTAACATCAACCTGCTGAGCTGCACAACAAATGCTCATCGCTCTTTGGTGAGCAGGTGGAGGATGGCAGAGCTGTGGAAGGCAGATGCACAAAGCTCTCCAGCATGTCAGAATACCAGCAAGGTGAACAATGTGTCCACACTGCACTGACAGGGCTACCTTGTTTATATGAGCAAGGGCTTGTAGGAAGGAAACATGACTGCCACTGTTCCTCCCTTGAATCAAGCACAGACACCCACGTACTGCTACAGCAGAGCCAAGGTGCAAATTCACACTTTTACAGCTTTAATAAGATGCTTTGACAATTCTGCCATGCCATCCCCCAAGCAGCCTTCCAAATAACTCTTTTTCTGCTTCTTCATGGCTATAAAGGAAAATAAAAAAATAGAGAGACAGAAACACCTTGAAAGCTGCCAACAGTTTTGTTAGTCTGAGAGGGTGATTTGTGCCATGGATCGTGGCACTGAGGAGCCTCTCACCTTTACTGAAACTCCCAGCCTGCCTTACTTACAACCTGGAGGCTGAGAACATGAAACAACTACTGAACTATTTAGGAAGAGCTGCTCAATTGAGGGTCATAGCAACTCTGGAAATTGCATGTCAGCATTTTCAGGGTAGAAGGCACAGGTGCTTTCTGAGGCACAGCCTGGAGTGCAGAGGATGGAGCACCTGAAGGGTTAATTCATGAAGGAAAAGCAAGCTGTCACAGCTGACACCCCAGCGTCTCAGCTCATGCAATCTGAGTCCCTGGCATGATTGCAGCCACATTTCCAGCTGCAATTTCACTCTCAGTGTGACCAAGAAGTAATTCAATGCAGCTGCCAAGGTCCCTGGGTATTGATACCAAGTGATTATTCAAGGTTTCCATGCAACAGTTGCATTTCTCAAGTGATATGACACAAAAAGAGCCTGAAGGGTGAGAGCAGCCTTTGGTTTTATGCAGTGGCTTTGGGTACTCTCCCTTGGAGGAATCTTCTTCCCCATTTGCTTAGGATTTTAATTTTTTTCCCCTCTCAGATGATGAAGAACTTCCCCAAGCTAAATTAACAAGACTCACACGATAGGGAAGAAATCAATAACAAGTTTCTTTTGGTGTCTTTTGAAGGACATCTACAGCAGTGTGTGTATAGGTGTAGGGTGTCAGGAGCTGGTGCATTTGAGCATTGCTCCAAGGCAGGTGGTCTGAAATGTGCAGTCAGAAGCTGTTTGAACACAAGCACACAGAAAACAGAGCTCCTTTTTGGCCACATTTTCAGTGATATTCTTTGCAATCCCAGCCAGTGTACTCCTAATGTGTATTAAGAAGTCAGCAGTGTCAGGTGCCACCAGGCTGAAGGAGCATTTGTGACACACATTTGCTTTAGAAAGAATTAATTGCCTTGGAAATAAGCCACTTGAACCAGCCTCCCAAAGTTCATTCTCAATATTCAGAGTACAGGCAGCCAGCAGCACTGCCAGGCTTTTTCATCCTGTGCAGACTGTCAGGTTCAACAAAGCCTAGCACAAGGTCCTATACCTGGGTCAGGGCAGTCCTCAGTATCAACCCAGGCTGTGGGGTGAAGAGATGGAGAGACAAGTCCTGTAAAGGAGAATTTGGACATGCTGGGGGGTGAAAAGCTGGACAGGAGCTGACAACATGCTTCACAACCCAGAGCTGATCCCCAACAGCGTGGGCAGCAAGTGGAGAAGAGAGGAGATTCTGCCCCTCTGCTCCACTCTGCTCAGTACACACCTGCAGTGCTGGGGCCAGCTCTGGAGTCCTCAGCACAGCAGAAATGGGGACAATGATGGGAGGGCTGGAAGCCCTCTGCTGTGAGGAACAGGCTGAGAGAGTTGGGGTTGTTCAGCCTGGAGAAGAGAAGGCTCTGGGGAAACCTTTTGGCAGCTTTTCAGTGTTTAAAGGGGCCCATCAGAAATCTGGGGACAGAATTTTTTAGCAGAGCCTGTTGTGACAGGCCAAGGGGTGATGGTTTGAACTGCAAGAGGGAGACTCATACTAGACAGGAAGAAATGTTTGACACTGAGGGTGGTGAGAGCCTGGCCCAGGTTTGTCCACAGAGATATCAGATTCCCCATCCCTGCAACCATTCCAGACCAGGTTGTTTGGGACTCTGAGCAACCTGCTCTAGTTGCAGATGTCCCTGCTGACTGCAGGGGTGTTGGACTAGATGACCTTTAAAGGTCCCTTCCAACCTAAACCAATCCATGATTCTCTGCTAGGTGGCCACTCTGAAAGACAATGATACAACCTGGGACCTGATGGAGACGTAGCTGACATCAGCAACGAAACTAAAGCTGCAGTAATAGCTGCTTGTTAAATAAAAACTTTTCCTTCTCTGTTTGCTGTTTTAATATCAATATTTAATATGCTGCCTCATATGAAGACTTTCCAAATGTTGTCTGATCCCCAAAATGACAGAACTGCAGCTCTGATGGGGGTCCCTAAATACATGTATCTGCTTAAGCTTTTCTTCAGCTGTTGCTCTGGAAGACTGTCATAGTAGCCTGATGGAAGGTAGAAATGGAGGCATTAAACTGAACTCTCAGCTGCACAGAGGAGTGGGGCAAGCTCAAATCAGAAGTGGATTTCCAATAAATATGCAGTGGAAGGCTGGGGGTTGATTACCCTCCTGAGTAATCAGCAGTGGGGTGAGAGGAAGCACTCCTTGGTTGAGCTGCCAGACTAAACTCTTGTTTCTCCTGCCTGACCACCAGCAGGGCTGGACTGGTAAGGAGATGTAGTTAGAGGTTTTGCCAGGGTCAAGTTAAGTGAAGCAATGCATCAGAAAAGCCCTTAGAGATGAGCTTCTCAGCTGGAAAGGAAGGACAAAGGAATGTTCCCTTGGACAATGAGAGGGCAGTGATTATTTTCTGGAGTGCATGTGGCATTCCAGAACCTAAGGGCAGCATTCACAGTAGCTGGGTGAGGTTCCTATGCTGTGGCTGCTAAATGCAATGAATACCAACACCCCTGAACATAATCAGTAATACCAAATGGATCTTATTTGTTCAACATGATAAATAAGAGTGAAAAAACCAAACATGTACTAACTACTGGGCTGCTGGATTGTATGTGGCATTCCAGAACCTAAGGGCAGCATTCACAGTAGCTGGGTGAGGTTCCTATGCTGTGGCTGCTAAATGCAATGAATACCAACACCCCTGAACATAATCAGTAATACCAAATGGATCTTATTTGTTCAACATGATAAATAAGAGTGAAAAAAACAAACATGTACTAACTACTGGGCTGCTGTTTCACCCTGTGGCAGAAAACATTTCACAGGTTACTTTCCTAATATTTTTTTTTTTTTGCTAGGTGACATCATAGTTGTAGGAATGAGATTCTGTCAAGATTTGCAAGACCAAGACACCCCCTGAAAGCACTCTTGAGGTCTCAAGCCTGTTAAGTATAAAAATGAGACGGAGTCTTTGGTGGCTCAGGTGACAACTACCTTACAGATCACAAAGTGCTGCTATTCAGAGCAAAGCAACACACAGAAGCACCAAAAAACAACCCTCCAAGGGAAGGGTCTTATCACATTCCCATCAATTAAGCAGACTACTCAGGGAGCTAAAAGGGCTGAGTTTGGGGGTTTATTATTATTCACACAGTTTATAGTTGCATAAGTCATAAGTAATGACAGAGCAGGACTGGAGCAGTGGCATTCATCACGTGAACAGGTCTGTTCCTTGCTCCTCACCCTTCATATTTATTGCACAGATTTATCTAACAAGGATGTCTATGTTTCTTTTTTGCTCTCCCCTCAATTTAAGCATTGTGACACCCTGCACATTACTCTGATATAGGGCCTTATCTCAGGTTTATTGGGAAGGAAAAGGTAGGGAATATCCACAGCTTCTTCTCCTCCCCCTCTACTCTGCCCTAGTGAGACTATACTTGGAATATTATGTACAGTTTTGGGCTCCCCAGTTCAAGAAAGATCTACTGGAGAGAGTTCAACCAAGAGCTAGGAGGATGACTGCAGGACTGGAACTTCTCTCCTAGGAAGAACAACTGAGAGCCCTGGGGCTGTTTAGTCTTGAGAAGAGAAGGCTGAGAGGGGATCTTATCAATGTCTATGAATATCCGAGGGCTGGGCATCAGGATGAAGGTGCCAGGCTCTTTTTGGTGGTGCTCAGTGGTAGGACAAGGAGCAATGGGTATAAGCTGGAACCCAGGAGGTTCTACCTCAACATGAGGAGAAGCATCTTTGGTGTGTGGGTGATGGAGCACTGGAGCAGGCTGCCCAGAGAGGTTGAGGAGTCTTTCAAAACCTGCCTGGATGCATTCCTATGACTTGTCCTAGGTGATCCTGCTTTGGCAGGGGGGATGGGCTCGATGATCTCCAGAGGTCACTTCCAACCCCTAACACTCTGTGGTTCAGTGATTCCTAGCCCCTGAGAATGCAGCCACTACCAAGGATGATATCCAGCTCCCTTGTTAGAAAAGAAGTTAAAATAGGAGTTAATTGCTGCTTCTTTTTCCTTTAGTCTTTACAGAGCCAGGAGGAACCTCTCCCAGCCTCATGCTGTCACTCCTTCTAGAAGAGCATTTTTCAGGTATTTATGGGCAATCCAAAGCCAGTTGTAGTACCACTTCATTTCTGCCAGGGGCTGCAATATTTATTAGCCCAAACCGAGCCTTATTAATAGATTAGAAAGGGTTTGGGAAATGTGTAAAAGAGGACTAAGGGAAAACGAATGCTCTTTGCTTTAAATCCTCTCCCAGACACCATTATTTTACCTAAGACATTTCAAAGCCATCATTCACAACCATTAACTTACAAGCAAAACTGCACACTAGGTAGGTTATTTTAATAAGCTTTCACTTGCTATTAGTCTTCCTCACTGCAATTACAACGACACAGAATTAATGAAATCTTTGCAGAATCGGGCTCCAGTTGTTTTCTGAGCTCCCAAACCGACAAACCCTTCACGTGTTTGAGTGGTAACCTTCGTACAGTTACTTCTATCTGAGAAATCTCAACCTGGAAAACAGCTCCAAAAGGCTGTGCTTGCCTCAGATTTGATTCTTTTAATCCTGTGATTTGCTCCTCATCATCACATTTCACACGTGCTTGGCAGTGGGGCATAATGGTTATAACAATGGCAGTTGTGCTGAAAATATTTGCCATTTAATTCCAAGCACAAATCAGTTCATAACTAAGAAGCAGGAAGAAGTAGGGGATACAAAGCAGGATGCCTTTGTGTTTCTCCTTGGCATCATCTATTAGAATAGATACTTGTCCCACACTGCAGATGGGAAGGGAGCTATGCACCCATCCCAAATTCCAGGAGGGGAGCAGAACTGGACTTGCCAGGGAATGACATGTATTTATTTGCTTGCTAACAAGGGCAAACGTTTGTGGCTTCTCTTCATTCCTACTGAAAACCAGACAGTCCCACCCTGAAGCTTTGCTCATGTAGATCATGTAGATCATGTAGTCTTTGCTGCTCACCAGGGGTGTACAGTCGGCAGGGACACCTCCCCAGCCTGTTCTAGTGGGAGGTGTCCCTGCCTGTGATGGGAGGTTGGAATTAGATGATCTTTGAGGTCCCTTCCAACCAAAACCATTCTATGGTTCTGTGTTTCTATGTTTCTATTATTCTATGATTATATGATTTTATGGTTCTGTGATTCTATGATTATATGATTTTATGGTTCTGTGATTCTATGATTATATGATTTTATGGTTCTGTGATTCTATGATTATATGATTTTATGGTTCTGGGATTCTATGATTCTATGGTTCTATAATTCTATGTTTCTATTATTCTATGATTATATGATTTTATGGTTCTGTGATTCTATGATTATATGAATCTATGGTTCTATGATTCTATGTTTCTGTGGTTCTATTATTCTGTGATTGTATGATTTTATGGTTCTGGGATTCTATGATNTTCTATGGTTCTATAATTCTATGTTTCTATTATTCTATGATTGTATGATTTTATGGTTCTGTGATTCTATGATTATATAAATCTATGGTTCTATGATTCTACGTTTCTGTGTTTCTATTATTCTATAATTGTATGATTTTATGGTTCTATGATTCTATGAATCTATGGTTCTATGATTCTATGGTTCTGTGGTTCTATGGTTCTATGATTCTATGTTTCTGTGGTTAAAGATGACTCCTGGCTCAGGGCAAATTATCTCAGAATCATAGAATGCCAGCTTGGAATGGATCCCAAGGATCATCTGGTTCAACCTTTCTAGGTCTATTTGAACTGAGCTGGCCCAGCACTCTGTCGAGTTTTACAACTCCCTGATGTGGGGGAATCCACTGCATCCCTTGGGAGATAATTCCAATGCCTGACTTTTCTTTTGGAGTCCCAATGGTAACTTGTACCCATTACTCCTTGTCTGTTCCATGGGACTCAAGGAGACCTTGTAGTAGCCTTCCAGTATCTGAAGGGGGCTACGGGAAGGCTGGGGAGGGACTATTGACAAGGTCTTGTAATGACAGGACAAGGGGCAATGGGTTTGAAGTGGCAGAGGGAAGATTTAAACTGGATGTGAGGAAGAAGTTGTTTACAGTGAGGGTGGTGAAATGCTGGAACAGGTTGCCCAGGGAGGTTGTGGCTGCTCCCTCCCTGGAGGTGTTCAAGGCCAGGCTGGATGAGACCTGTGCTAGTGGGAGGTGTCCCTGCCTATGGCAGGGGGTTGGAACCAGATGATCCTTGAGGTCTCTTCCAACCTTACCATTCTATGATTCTATGACTCCTCATAAAAACAGAGTCCCCATTCTCCTGGTAGCCACCTTCTATCATACTATGAGTATAGCAAAACCAGAAGCTCCATCTTGTGCTTCTTTCATCGCCGCAGTTCTGATCCCAGAAAGACAAAGCTGTCACTGCAAGAGTTTGCTGCCCAGACAAAGTGTGAACATGCGGGTTTGGTAAATGAAGAGCTGAGAAGGCATCAATCTCCCGGCCCTGCAGCACAAGGGATGAAAAATGTTGCCCAACACTGCTCCCCTGAGGCTGCCAGCACAAGGACTGAACGTGCACCGTGCGCGCTTGCAGACCTGCTGCAGACCCATCACCCGCACCCGGTTCCGTGGAAAAACTCAGATTAATATTCTCATTAGCCCCCCATAATACAGTGCCTGCATAATGGGAACCTCATTGTCCATTAGTCTATGTTTACCAGAAAATAAGGGTGCTTATCAGAAGAAGATCGCTTTCTCCTTAACTGGAAGAGCAAATTATTTAAGCCTATGAGTTTGCTTTGTGTTTCATGCCCTTGCCTCCATCCTTCAGCATGCACATTTAAGGGCCCATTATCTTCTCCTTGATACAAAGGGGGTCATGTATGTAGCTACCATTAATGGTAATGAAAATGGCTCCTGTTAATCTCCGGTGCACTGATAGCAAGATAATAGCCTACTTATTAAGTGTGAAGGCCAGACTAGGAGTTGCACTGAAATGAGCAGCATATTGTCTCTGTGGGGCTCATCTCTAAATGCTAAAGCATTGCTCTGTGTCTACAGATGATGATTAAAAAAAAAGAAATTAGTGAGAGCATAAATGCAGCCTCCTGACACGTGCCTCCCGAGCACCGCAAAGCAGCTCTGGGTCCTCTTTCCATCCCATGCACCCTCACCTTTGGGTTGTATCTCTGGAGAGCAATGAATGGAAGTAGTCTTCTGATACCAGAAGTGCAGTTGGTGGTTTCATCAACTCAAGCTGCTCTCCTGGTGAAGGAGTAGTGCAGCCTCATCTGCAAACCCCTCAACAGCTTTCAGAAATAACTGACTCTAAAAAAAAAAAACCCAACCCTCCCTAGCTGGATGTAATTAACTTTTATGGACAGCCTCCCTTTAGAATTAAAGGACTGACTGTTGTTCTTATTCAATCTGGACAAGAAGGGAGTGGATTGCACACAAAATTGTAAATAGTGATGAAACAAGAAGGAATGGCCTCAATCCAGGCAGTGGCTGGCTTGAGAGCTGCCCTGAGGAGAGGGACTTGTGGGTGCTGGTGGAGGAGAAGCTCAATATGATCCCTCAGTGTGCTCTTGCAGCCCAGAGAGCAATCAGAGCCTGGGCTGCAGCAAGAGAAGTGCAGGTAGCAGGGTGAGGGAAGTGATCCTGCCCCTCTGCTCTGTACTGGGGAGACCCTACCTGGAGTACTGCATCCAGTTCTGCAGCCCCTGGGACAAGAGGGATGTGGAGGTGCTGGAAGGTGTCCAGGGAAGGGTCACGAGGATAAGCAGAGGGCTGGAGCTGCTCTGCTATGAGAAGAGACTGAGCAAGTTGGGGCTGTGCAGGCTGGAGAGGAGAAGGCTCCCAGGTGACCTTGTGGACTTTTGGTACCTTAAGGGGGCTACAAGAAAGCTGGCAAGGGACTTTTTAGGATGTCAGACAGGGATGGGAGTAGGGGGGAATAGAACAAAGCTAGAAATGGGTAGATTCAGACTGGATGTTAGGAAAAAGTTCTTCAGTATGAGGGTGGTGAGAGCCTGGAAGGGATTGCCCAGGGAGGTGGTGTAAGCCTCATCCCTGGAGGTGTTTAAGGCTGGGCTGGGTGAGGCTGTGGAGAGCCTGATTTAGTATGAGGTGTCCAACCCAGCTCCAACCTAGACTCCCGCCTAGCTGCAAGCTAGACCGCAAGCTAGACCCCAACCTAGACCCCCAGCTGGCTCCAGCCTCCTTTCGGGGAGCTGCAGAGAGCCAGAAGTTCTCCCCTCAGCCTCCTTAGCCTCCAGGCTAAACTACCCCAGCTCCCTCAGCAGCTCATCACACGGCTTGTGCTGCAGCCCCTTCACCAGCAGCTCCCTGTAAAGCTGTATGTCGGTTTTGTTTCAAACAAAGGGTTACCGAGTACAGGGAACATGCCAAGAGCCCTGCCCGCTCCCGCCCGGGCCGCAGTGGGTTAATGCGGCACCCACAATGCCTTGCGGCCCTGCAACGTCGCCAGTCGCGGCAGAGGCAGCGACTGCGCCGTGAGGCTCCGGGCGGGACTGTAGCTGGAGGTGCCGCGTCAAGACCTGTGGTGTGTCACCCAGGCCCCTGTATTTTACGCCTCTCCCTTGCCCTGGGGGCTTTCGGGGAGGCTTTTGGGTAGTTTGACCCCTTTCTTTTGGTTCAAGTTCCGCACTCCTCTGGTTGTCAGGGTGGTCCCTGGGGACGGCGGAGGTGCTTGGCTGGCGTGGCAGGGGCAGGCCTGAAGGTTTCCTTTGCACGGCGCTGCCCTTCTCCCCTTTCCTATTTTATCTTTTTCTTACTTCTGTCCGTTAGAAAGAGGCCAGTGCGCTCTCTGGGAGTCCGGTCATGTTCTGAGGGAGGCCTGCAGGGCTCAGCTCGCACTCGGATCTCGCAGGTGTGCCCGAAGAGCCTGCCCTCCTCGCAGCCTCCGTGGAGCTCTCGGTAAGGTGGCTGCGCTGTGAGCTGTGAAACTACACGGCTTGGACAAATCTTTGGTATATGTTTGAAAGCAACCATCGCCTGCCCTACCGAGCTGTATAGCAGCGTTTGGCTCAAAGGTGCTCATCAGCTGACGTGGCCTCAGTGGCCTTTTTTTGCCCTGGGAAGACCCAACTGGGAGGTTTCAGGACCATGAGGTCATGCAGACCACGTCAGCTGCGCCTCAGAGGCTGTGTGAATCTGGCTACGTCAGGGGACCAAAGTCCTGGCTTAGTTCATTCCATCTTGAAGGTGTTTAGTGCTGCTTCTGCCTTTTTGCTTCCTTTTAGGTAGCTAAAGATTCCCTACGTGGAAGCTTATGTGGTGAGTTTTGGCTAGGTTTGGAAACTGTTTGGGAAATAAGAACGTGGGATTGGTCAGTGTGAAGTTGTCTGTTTCCACCCTGTAACCCTTAATCCAAAGTATTTATGTTTTTCAATGAAAACTTGTTTTTAAAGTAATGGTTTTCTTTACTGCTCTTTTCCATTTGCATCAAATCTAAGCAATGTGTATTTATTTAAGGTGTCTGCAGTGTTATTACTTCAGTATTTATTGCTTCGCTTCTCACAGTGGCTGTGTCCTCAGCCGGCTTCTAGGGCTCAGCTTTTGGATGGTAAACTGGTCACTTGAAGCTTTATGGGCACTATATTTAGTTGAAAATGGACACCTTTAAAGGCATCAGCTGTTAGAAGGCTTAATATGTCTCTTGGTTTTTGTCCCCCTTCATTTCCAATTGATTTGGGGAGAAGAGAAAGATGAGAAGCTGATGGCTTTAGTTGATCCATCATTTCTTGCATGGTGGGGTGTGGGCGAAGCTCTGCTGTCCCACCAAGCAGTTGTGGTCAGGTGAGGGAAGTTGGTGCTTCTGGAGTGGGTGTGTTTAGATTGCAGTTAGTCAAAATTTCTATTTTTAAGCGTTTTTTTTGTTTTGTTTTGTTTTTTTTTTTAAATCAAAAAAACCCACTTAGAGCAAATCCAAAGGGAGCTGCTTCCTCTCTCAGCTTGTAGTTGGAGATCTGAAACTTGTACTGTATGTAGGCACTGAAATGGTGGATAGTGGCTCTTGTAGGATGGATTTCTCTACTCTATAGAAAATTTTCTGACTCATGCAGATTTGGAGTGGGAAAAATCTCTTCTGTTTGGCTCCAGCAGTGAGAGTTTACCATTGAGGCTGAAAGGCTTTTTGCATGTAGTCTGCCTCTGTTTGCTATTCTGAATGAAAACCTGAATGAAAGCCTGGGAAAAGGAGGGGGAGATGGTAGAATAGTGGTAAGGGGAAAGAGTGGCCAGCCAAGAGAGGAACTTTTGTACATTAGTGACAAGTTACAGAAGTCTCTGGAGAAATACAGCCTTGAGGAAGAGGGATTAGTGCGCAAATATAACAGAAATGGCAGAGAAGAGGGCCCAAAGTATGCACAGTTATCCTCTCTGGCTGTTACTGCCAAGTTAGTTACTTCATTTCTGTGCTCCAGGGGAAGAATTCTCCTTTTTCTTGCCAAGTAGTGGAATTGAAGAGGTGAACTTTGATTCCTGTCAATGTATTCGGGATATGAGCAAATGCAGTTTGTGTAGTGCTGTTTGCCTCCTCACTTGCAGATGAGTAAGTTCTGTAAAATTAAATGGTGCTACTGGAATGCTGTTGAAGAAAGTGTGCTTCATTATACAAGGCATCATTGCCCCAGTTTTCTTTCCTTTTTCTGAAAATTGCATGATTTCTACCTAATCATTGGTAGTAAGAATTGTATTTAGATGTAATTTGATGCAGGGTGGCTGGAAGGTTTTCCTCACCATTCATTTCATTAACCTTGTGAGTCTAAACCACTCCTTTTTTTTTTTTTTTTTTTTTTTTTTAACAACTTACCTGGTTTTGTTTGACACAAATTTAGATTGAAAAGTTGCATATTCTGAACATCACTGAAGACACTGGCTCTAAATGACACAGAATAAATCATTGTCAGCAAGATGTTTTTGAAGAAATAAGTGCTTTAGGTAAAAGGCAGTGAGTTCTGCAACAAATAACTTCTGCTTTCCACTGGGATAATACAGGGGTTCAGTGTTGGGCTTCTTTCTTTTTGAATCAAGTTGTCCTAGCTAGTAGTGCCTGTAATTGTATTTACTGTACTGTAGTGGCTCCAGTTCACAGGAAGTTGTTCTGCTTTAGAAGTTTCTAAGAAATCAATGTTGTCACATTCATACAAATTCAATATTTTCTTACCTGTAGTACTTCTTAAACTTAACCTTCCTTTTTCATTTAAAGACCTCTTCTCCCTTTATCCCCTACTGGGTTGTGGCAGTTGTGTCTAACACTTTATCATTTCCCTTCTAAAATTACTAGGTTGTTAATCCTGTTGATGATTTAAGGGCTTATGACTGTTTAGTCAAATAGCACAGTGAACAGTCATCAAATGCTTGCATTTGTGAGGTCACATCTGGAGTACTGGGTCCAGTTCTGTGCTCCTCAGTTCAAGACACAGGGAACTGCTGCAGGAAATCCAGTGGAGGCTGCAAAGGTGATGAAGGGCCTAGAGGAAAGGATGAGAGACCTGGGGCTGTTGAGCCTGTAGAAGAGCAGCCTGAGAAGAGATCTTCCTAGTGCTCAGCAAGAGCTAAAGGGTGGGGGGCAAGGGGATGGGGCCATACTCTTCTCGGTGGTGCCCAGTGGCGCCAACTGGAACCCAGGAGGTTCCACCTGAACAGAAGTAGGAACTTCTTTGATGCGTGGGTGCTGGAGCTCTGGAGCCTGTTGTACAGAGAGTGATTCTCTGGAGAGGTTCCAAACCCACTGTGGTTCCCTTGGTTTAGCAGGGTCTTGGACCAGATGATCTATGGAGGTCCTTTCCAACCCCCACCATGCTGAGATTGTGTGCTGAAGGTATTTCTGCCTTTCACACCAGTATTTGATGAAAGCACTGACTTGCTGTTTTTTTGCTTGGTAGTTTGACTGACCAATAAGCTTGACATTTAGTAGTTGCTTTAGTTTCTAGTCAGTCTGGTGACTGGTTTGCCATTTATCACATCTTATGGGTTGATCTTTCAGGAGAAGAAATGCCAAGATGAAGGAAAAAGGAAGAAGAGATGTTACTTATTTAAAGTCAATTTCAATACTGTACTGCCAAAATCGTTGCAAATGTGAATTCATTTTAACCTAAATCCTTCTCACGCTGCACCTATACTGAATTTCTTTCATTTGTGAGTGGTTTGTGTGGTTTTCCAGGTTGTTTTATGTGTCACTTTTTTCTTAATGTGAATTTTACCTGTAGCTTGACTCTGCTCCCTGCTGCTGTGCTTCCTGCTTCAGAAGGAGTAGAGCAAGATGATGCAGTCTGCCAAAGGTGTGACTGTTGGAATTAGATTTCTGTTTTGTGTAAAAGGTTCAGATAATTGCCTTATTTTGTTAAGAGTTCAGTTGACAAGCAAATTCAATACTCCCTCTTCAGCTATGGCTGAGTCACACCTTTTTTCATGAGTGAATGAAAGTGATTAAATCCCCCCAAATGTACAGAGTAC
This sequence comes from Eubucco bourcierii, assembly GCA_013396675.1. Lineage (NCBI taxonomy): Eukaryota > Metazoa > Chordata > Aves > Piciformes > Ramphastidae > Eubucco > Eubucco bourcierii. The sequence goes on along the minus strand of VWZE01017216.1, from coordinate 207,599 downwards.
ATGGAAAAGGTGTGGGCTTTTGTTGGTTGATTGGGTTTTCCCAGGCACTGGGTTGTATTCAGTGGTTTAGACTGCAAGCTCTTCTTCATGGATCTGTGTGCAAGGTGCTGAAGATGTTACTAATGTCCAGTCCTTGAATGCAACTTAGCTTCTTGTTTTATTTTCTCTCCCTTTGTAGAATCATGGCAAGTCCAAGAACAAGGAAAGTTCTCAAGGAGGTCAGAGCGCAAGATGAGAACAATGTGAGCAAACTCTGATTTTTCTTTAGATTAGTTTTGTAGAATTGAGTTTCCCTCTTGCTTACTGCAGATGTATGATGTGCTCTGCTACAGTATTGTCTTTGTAATGCTAGTGTGGCTAACTAATGGTACCATACCTCACATTTGTATCATTTTCAGGTTGTTTTCTTTATATATGCATCATAAATGTTGCTGCATGCGTGGCATTAGTCTGTCACAAGTCTAGTCATGCTGCAACCCCTGGAGTTTGCTGAACAAGTGATGTCTGGGGCACAGCTTAATTAAAAACATCTGTTTCAATTAACTTCGTTATACACTACCTTAAATATAGCCCATGGACAGCTTCAGCTTAATTTATATCATTGCATTAAACCTCGAGTGGTGATTCCAACTGCAAGAACTAAAGTTTCACCATATGAACAATGAAACTAATTTAAGGAAAAAACTCTGTTTACATCTGCCAGCCTGTGGTGTAACTGAATAAACTTTCCAGGCATTTTAAGTTTTGCCAACAAAACCTCAAGAATTCAGTTTGGTTCCTTTCTCTTCCTTCAAGACAGTAAACAAAATCAAGTTGAATTCTTTGCTGGTTATTTTCAACTTGCTCGTTTGTATTTCCTCACGGGGTCTGGGGAATCAGTACAGTAATTTTTATAATCCAAGTCAGGCAAGTTAATGATTATTTCTTCCCATGCAGCATAAAGAAATATTAGAAGAAAGCTTTTGCTGTCAGGGAGGTGTTTCCAAGCACTGAGAACTCTCCCTTCTGGCATAATTTTCTGCCTGTAATGTTTTAATGATTTGACTCTGAGGTGTGAAAACTCCCCAGAGCCAAGTGATGGCTGAGTATCAGAGTTAATTGTTTTTCTCCTGCAGGTCTGTTTTGAATGTGGTGCATTTAACCCCCAATGGGTGAGTGTGACCTATGGAATTTGGATCTGTCTTGAGTGCTCAGGAAAACACCGAGGCTTGGGAGTTCACCTCAGGTCAGCCTTTCACACTGATAGACTGAGTTGGGTTAGCTCAGGATGCATTATGGCTGTGAACAGAATGTATGATTTTGGAAGGGAATAGAATGTCTCAATTTCCACATTTCACTAGCAGTTTTGCTTCATGCTCCTCTCCAGAGTGACCTTTATTCTCTCTGCCTCCTCTGTAAGTGGTTGGGGTGTGTGCCACACCGGTGCACTTCTGTGTTCATGCTCCCCAGGGTTCACTGCTGGGGCCAGCTCTGTTAAATATCTTAATCAGTGATGTGGATGAGGGGATCAAGGGCACCCTCTGTAAATTGCAGATGGCATTAAGTTGGAAGGGAGTGTTGATCTCCTCAAGGGTAGGAAGGTTCTGCAGGAAGACCTTGGATTGATGGGTTGAGTCAGTGGAATGAGGTTCAACAAGCCCAAGTGCCAGATCTTGCATTTGGGTTGCAATAACTCCATGAAGGCTTCAGGCTTGGGGCAAAGTGTCTGGAAACTCTCAGGTGGAAAAGTACCTGGAGATGCTGGTTGACAGCTGGCTGAATATTAGGGCAGTGTGTGCCTAGGTGGCCAAGAAGGCAACCAGCATCCTAGCCTGTATCAGCAACAGTGTAGCCAGCAGGAGCAGGGAGACGATTGTCCCCCTGTACACAGCACTGGTGAGGCCAAACCTTGCATGCCTAGAGCCACAAATCTTGTGGGGTACAGCTGAGGGAGTTGGGATTGTTCAGGCTGGTGAAAAGGAGACTTAGGGGAGACCTTCTGGGTCTCTACAACTCCCTGAAAGGAGGTTGGAACCAGGTGGGTGTTGGCCTCTTCAGGGAATGGGTTCCCAAGGTTTAATGGAGCCTTGAGCATCCTGGTGTGGTGGGAGATGTCCCTGCCCATGGCAGGAGGGTTGTAAGCAGATAATCTTTAAGGTCTCTTCCAATCCAAACATCCTGTGATTCTCTAGTTGTAAACACTCAGCACCTCTGAGAAAGGCTGCAGTAAGGTTTGGTTTGGTGAGATTTTCTTCCTCCCTGTTGATGTAGCAGAAGTTGTTACAAGCTGTGATTTTAATTGCTTTATAAAACTGCTTTTTAGTTTTGTACGTTCTGTAACCATGGACAAATGGAAGGATCTTGAGCTGGAGAAAATGAAGGCTGGAGGTAATAGCAAATTTAGAGAGTTCTTGGAGTCTCAAGATGATTATGATCCTTGCTGGTCAATGCAAGAGAAGTACAACAGCAAAGCTGCAGCTCTTTTCAGAGATCAGGTGAGTTGTTATGTGTGTCCTCATCCTTTACAGTCTCAAAATACCAAACTCTTTTGTTAGCACTTGTTTTTAAAGTTGAGAGGAGGAAAAGTAGCAACCTTTTGAACCTTTGCAGTGCTTCTTCAGAGAGCTAAGTCTTAGAGTGCTGCTTCTAAAGAGAGGATTTTCTTGGGAAACTGTTTTCTGCATTTAGTTGAGGTGGCTCAGAACTTCACTGCTGCAATTTGTTTTAACTACTTAGTGGAGATGTCACAGTTCACTTCTTCAGCAGCATGGTTTTATCCCAAGTGGATACTGGTAAATCTTTTGTCTGTTGTAACAGAATATTAAACTGATTTGCCAAATGCTTGCAGACCTAAAAACAAGTCAGTAATTATTAATAGCAGTAACATATGGTGAAGGTTTGGAATTTCCAGAAATGAAGTGATAAACAAGTCAAGGCTTAGAAGATTTTCAAGGATGTTGTTGTTTTTGTGCTGATCCTGCCATGGAAATGCCAAGAAGGTACATTCTCTGCTCAATGGGATATTCATGCAGCTTTGGAGTGTGGAGTGTGCATTGTCTCTTTACATCTTTACCAGTTTCTAGGGGTAGGAGACAGTTGGTTGAAGTGGAGTATCTTGATGAAGGCAAAGAATTCCTAAGTTCTGTGCTGTAGGCCTTTTTGTATGTCACATGAGGAGCTTCAATGGCAAGGGCTTTGGAATTCTGTATTGCTGAAGTTAAGACTTGGATTGAAGGAGCAGTGTGGGGTGAAAAGATGAAATTCAGGTCCTTTGAAGAAACCAGAGAAGGCATTTTAAATTCTATGTATGTGTTTTAGCTACCCTATGCTAGAGTATAAATCCACCTCTTTGTGTTCTTTGTTATTCTCTGATTAGTGCTTACATCTCTTATTAATGTAGTATTTCCTCTGCAGATTTACCTATTTGAAGAAGTTGCCTACAGTGAGATGCTGAAGTAAAATCAGTTCAGTTCAACATTGCTAGCCTGAGAATCAGAAAATATTACTCTGGTTAAGTCGAAATAATCTTGTTGCAGCTGGCAGCAAACTGGAAATATGACTTGCCTTCACTTTCCAGGTCCAGTGCTTAACTTGTATGAAAACACTGATTCTGATCATTCTCCTACTCCTTCTAGGTAGCTACAGTAGCTGAAGGCAAGGAGTGGTCCATTGAAACATCTCCTGCCAGGAACTGGACCCCACCTCAGCCCAAAACATCTTTCTCCTCTGCTCATCGGTATGTGTTCCTGTTGTCTAACAGATAAAACTACAGCAGGATCAAAACCTGTGTGTGAATGTCTGCTGGTTGTACTCTGGTGGTGTTATCTGAACAAGCATTTCTTTTGCTGGAGTTATGGAGCATGAGGCAGCAGGGTTTGAGTTGCTGTAATAATTCCCACCTCCTTCAGCTGAACCTTTAAACTGTAGCAGAGACAAGCAAGCAAGAGCAAAGGACGGGCCATGCTGGTTTTATCTTGACTTGTCACGCAGCTGAGACTGCTCATTGTGTCAGCCACACGTAGTGTGTCACAGCCTTGCTCTGACTGCAGTGCTGGCCCAGGTCATGATTCAGTGCCAGGGAAGAAGAAACAAGTTTTTTTCCCTTATGGTGCCAGTTGCTAGTGGAAGCCTCTGAGCTGAAGCACAGCAGTTGTGTTTTTCTGCTCTTGTGTGTAGTGTTTGTTCCTCTTTGCAGTAAAGACTCAAGATAAATAAAAAAGCAATTGTAAATCAAGCAAACAAACACTTCATACCTGGCCATCATCCAACAAATTCAGGTTCTGAGCACTGTTGTCTGTCTCTGGACCTACTTTTGCTTTATTCACTCAATACTCTAGGGGCTTTTGGAGGTTGCATTAGAGTTCCCTACTTGATAGGTGAAATAATCAATTTTCCCTGTGTCACAATGATGTATGCCAGGCTGCCCTGCTGAGCTGGTAGGTTTGGCTTGGTGTGGTTTGATTTACAGATCTTTCATTTCAGCAGCTCTGCTGGACAATCTCATACTGCAACTGCCTCTTCTGACAAGGCCTTTGAGGACTGGTTAAATGATGATGTCAACTCCTACCAAGGGTAAGGCAATATTGATTACCTTTGCAAGGAGTGCCTGGCCCTCCAGCACAACAAAGACTGAGGTGTTTAAGCTACAACTGGACTGTGATTGAGTCACCACTTGACAGTCACATCCTGTTGACTGATAATCTGATGGTAATACTGATAAAGAATAAAATGAAGGAAAGTGCCTCTTAATGCATTTGCATAACAAAAATGTTTGAATAGCATTGAGGAAAGAGTTTGTAACTCAGAATCTTATTGTGATGGCCTTCAAACTAGAGCATTTTTTGTGTATTTAGTGTTTTGCAGTGGTTTGAGTTAAGCAGGGATATTTATAAAGGTGACACTTTGCTTTCTTTTTCCACTTTCACCTAGCAGTTTATTAGGACTTGGCTCAGACTTCTGCTATCAGTGACCTGTCAAACCTGGAGAATCATTAACAGACCCCATTATCTTGCAGAGGGGACACTAATTTGCAAGGATTCCCTAGTGGACCCTTGTGGGTGATGTGTCTTTATGAAGTGAGTGCTTTTATGTTTCAGGTGCTTCAGGACTTTTATTTTTTCCGTGTGTATTTTAGTCTGTTACACATCTGTCATTCTTTGATGCTTTGTGTTCTTGGTTGATAAGTTTAATGAATGCATGTTAATACAGATATTATCTATCCATTTTCTTACAGTAGTGGCCAAGAGAATCGTTATGTGGGGTTTGGAAACACAGTAAACCCACCAAAAAAAGAAGATGACTTCCTGAACAATGCCATGTCTTCATTGTACTCGGTAAGGAATTGTTTGAAGCTTTCTCTGAGTTACTGTTTTCTTCTCTTTTATCCCCTGTTACAATCAGAGAGAAACTAAAGACTGCAGAGATACAAAGAGATGCAGAGAATTGGTTGTCTTTTTGAAGGCTGAGGGGAAACCTCACTGCTCTTTACCTCTCTGAAAGGGGTTGGAGTGAGGTGGGGATTGGTCTCTTCTCTGTACTATGAAGTGATAGAATGAGAAGAAATGGCCTGAAATTGTGTCAGAGGAGGTGTAGATAGGAGATTAGGACACATTTCTTTCCTGGAAGAGTGATCAGACGTTGGAACAGGCTGCCTGAGGAGGTGGTGAAGTCACTGTCCCTGAAAATGTTCAAGAAATGTGTGGACATGGCACTTTGGGACATGGTTTAATGACCATGGTGGTACTGGGTTGATGATTGGGCTTGATCATCTTGGAAGTCTTACTGGTTTAAACTGGCAGAGGGGAGATTGAGACTGAAGGAAGTTCTTTCCAGTGAGAGTGGTGAGACACTGGCACAAGTTTCCCAGGGAGGTTATGGCTGCTCCCTCCCTGGAGGTGTTCAAGGCCAGGTTGGATGAGGCCTTGAGTGACCTGTGCTAGTGGGAGGTGTCCCTGCCTATGTCAGGGGGTTGGAACTGGGTGATCTTTGAGGTCCCTTCCAACCTTACCATTCTATGATCCAGCCAAAACAATTTTGTGATTCTAAGGTACTGATGGACTTTGAAAGGCAAAACCCAGGGAGAAACTTGAGCAAGCTTTAGGAGTTATGACTGGTATCAGCTCACAGTAATAAGGAAAAAGAAAATACAGCACTGAATTAAGAACCTAATGTTCAGCAGGTCTTGGAAGAAAATAAAACAAGTGGAAAGTAATGACATTCCTGGTGGGAATGGCACTTAAACTGGTTTTGCTTGAAGTAGATGAACCACATTAGGTTCTTCAGTGGAAGACAACTGAAATGTGTGTGTGCTTGGGTGCCAGGAGCCCTGAGCAGTGGTGAAAACAGTTGACATTCTTCTGATGGGGTGTGAAGAGATAACAGCATATGGTGGAACAGTTGTTAGGATCAGAGCAGAGGTGGTGGAAGATGCATTGTTGAAGGGAAATGGGATTTAAGTCAGAGGCAGTCAGGGAGATGCTGGTGCTTTGACAGGCTGCAGGGTAACAGTGCTGAACAAGATGTGGGGTTTGGAGACACACTGAAATCCAGCAAGGCTTTCTGCCAGGGTCTTCTGTTGTTCTGTTGGGTTCTCTTGTTGGTTTGTTTGCTTGTTTTGTTTTTTTTGGTTTTTTTGTTTTTGTTTTTGTTTTAAATGCAGTAATTTCATTAAAACTTAATCCAAAAGTGATACCTGAGCCTTGGAACAATCCACAGGGCACTTAGTATTGGTCTACTGTTTATAGGTATGTCCTGGATTGTAGACCAGATAGGAAATTACATCTAAAATGTATTGTAAATGAGAGATGACTCTGTGTTGGTCAAGTTGATATCAACCATTATTTGGATACATGATCTTATTTAAAGCTAAGAATGCTGGGTTCAGTTTTTTGACTCTTACCACTGAGGTGCTGGAATGGGTTCAGAGAAGGGCAACAAAGCTGGTGAAGGGTCTGAAGCACAAGTCTTGTGAGGAGCAGCTGAGGGAACTGGTATTGTGCAGCTTGGAGTGAAGGAAGCTGAGGGGAAACCTTCTGTCTCTCTACAACTGCCTGAAAGGAGGCTTGAGTCAGGTGGGGTTTGACCTTTTCTGCTAAGGAGCAATGAATAAGATGAAAGGAAACAGCCTCAGGTTACACTGGGGGAGGTTTAGGTTGGACATAAGGAAAAATTTCTTCCAAAAAAGGGGTTGTCAAGCCCTGGCCCAGGCAGTGCTGGAGTCCCCATGCCTAGAGGAGTTTCAAAGCTGTGGAGATGTGGTGCTGAAGGACATAGTTTATCAGCAGACTTGATAGTGTTGGGTTGGTGGTTGGACTTGCTCTTGTCTTTTCCAACCTCAACGTTTCTGTGATTAAAATGCCCTCTTGTGGCCGCAGATGCAAACTACATCTGGATCTGAAGAGATGCAAACTACAGCTGGATCTGAAGTGTATTGCAGGGAGACTAAATGCCTCCATGTTCATCCTGCTCAGGAAACCCACTTTCTTTCCACTGCCTGTTGTTATTTTTCTCTACATTTCTGTATATACAACATTATTTTCTGGTGTTAGATATCAGAAGTAGCCTTTTTCTGTGGAATTTAAACCAACTACACTATGTGAATAGTTCTCCAAAAATCAGATAGAATTGCAGTTCACTGTCTTGAGTCCTTTAAGGCTCTGCTTAACATAAAAACCTTTAGACACTGCTTTGGCTTTTCTGCAGTTGGTGACAGAATGTTTCAGCACAGATGAGAAGGGCAGTTTATGAAGAACCTTCAAAAGGAAAAGCAAAAAATATATATTTTTTTTTCCAAGGCTTTCCCCTCAAGTGGGTGCTTGAAGGGTATGTGGTGTAGTCACATAAAGTAGAAGGAGTAATAAGGAAAAGATTCTAGTGTTTACAAGAGGAAATGGCTTCAAGTTGTGCCATGGGAGGTTTAGGCTGGACTTGAGGAACAATTTCTTCCCCAGAAGGGTTGTCGAGGCCTGGAACAGAGTGCCCAGGATGGGGTTCCCTAGAGAGCTTTTAAAGCTTTGTGGTGCTGAAGGATATGCTTTAGCAGTGGACTTGGTAGTGCTGGGTTAACAGTTGGACTCAGTGATTTTAAGGATCTTCTCCAACCTAAACAGTTCTATGAGTATATGTTGCAATTGAGAGCCTAATTTTTGTTCTTACTAGCATCTAGTTCTTAAGACTGCAAGAGTAGCTGTGTTGGAGAAACATTCTGATTTAACACCTATTACTGAATACACTATTGTTACTCACACGTGGCTTACAACGTTCTCACTTTCTTTAAAGGGATGGAGCAGTTTTACAACTGGAGCAAGCAAAATTGCCTCAGCTGCTAAAGAGGGTGTAAGTAAACAAAGGCTATCTCCGTGTAATTCTGGTAAATGCAGGGATTCTGTTTGTGTTTTAACAGTGAGGCATCTTTGAAAGTGTTACTAAGGGCAACTAAATTCTGCTCCTCCTGTATCTTTGTCTAGAGCACATAAAGTGCATATTGAGTGGCTTAGAAATTTCCATCTGTGCCAAACAAGGCCAAAATGCATTCTTCTGCAGGGAGTTGCTGCCAAGTTACAAACTGCTAATGGGTTTATATTTTGTCCTTCTTTTGCTTTCTCTACAGCGTTTTTGTCAGTTGAAGAAGAAGGCTTGTTGGGCAGAGAGTATGCCTAGGGGGATGCTTTGGAAGGAACTGAGGCATAGTCCTCATGCTTTGTGTGTTAACTTCGGTGATAATCATTCAGCTCATTGCTGACTAAAAGCAGAGAAAATAAAAATTCACCTCCTATGTAAAATGGGATAAAGACAGATTAATGTAATATATTCTTCTCACAAAAACAATGTTGTTCAGTTTTGCTTTGTATCCTTCCAAACTTTTATGAGCCTAGCAGTTACCTCTTAAGTTTGAACGGTTTGAGTCTAGGTTACCTTTTATTTGAGTGGCATTGTGAGATAAAAAGATTGATACTCATCCTCGTTGGCCCACGGAGGTCTTGCCTGCACTGAAGACCCTTTCTTCCTTTTGTTGTAAGTTGAGAAAGATCAGTGCTTCCCCATAGAAGTCTGGAATGCCAGAGGTGATGATGTGGATGTTCTCTGTTCACTGTGGGGTTCTGGCAAAGGTACATTCAACTTGGAGAGGATCCTGCAGCATTTCTAGATGTCTGTGTTTAAACATCGAAGCTTTTATTCCCAGTAACCTTGCATGTATTTGCTTCTTTTCACAGGCTAGCAGATTTGGATCTCAAGCAAGTCAAAAGGTGATTGTAGATTTAGTTCTGTCTTATTGACTGTGACTGGCTTTAAATGTCATGTATTTGTCTGCACCAGCTGATTTAAGCTTGATCCTCAACAGACCTCTGTTTCTCCTTTGTAGTGCACAATAATTTTCAGGTTCTAACTTTTATTTCCACAGGAGTTGATCAACTACAGTGATCACATGGAGCAAGAACTAAACAGTGATGCTCCACTGTGTCAGCTGTATTGGAGAAGCTGTAGAGTGAAATACTTTTTCATGCTTGCAAACTTAAAATCTCCTTATTTTAATGGACTCTAAATGTGGTCTGTCTTGAAGTAGCTTTCCTGGAGGATACAATATAATGCAAACCATCTCACTGCCGAAGTCTAATGTGAGATTACAAATGTTAACTGCTCAGTATTGTGACTAAATTAGCTTGCTTATGTATACTTAACGAAGGAGCAATTACAGAAGTATTTCCTCTTTCAAACAATCAGATCAATGACACAGAACTTTGACACAGCAAGATCTGTTTGCTTAGAAAAGTTTTACATTCAAATAGAATCATACTCTGACACATTTTTTAGTGTGGTAAAGTTCTGAGTGACCAAGGGGGCTTACCTAGGGAAATGTAGGTGTAGGGGGCTTTACAGCTCCCAAGTAACTCCTCTGGTCTGTACAGCACTACCCTGGGATGCTTTCCAATACACATGGGATGCTGTTGCTCCAAAGAAATGTGTCACTACAGGTGTTGGTGTTCAGACAGATGTATGCAGCAGGATGCATTCACACTCCAAATACTAAGCCAAATTTGTGCATGTTTTGCCACCAGAATGTCTTGTTAAAGCACCCAAACATGATACTTGAAGCTTTAAAGTATTTACTGCTTGGCTTATGTAAGGGGAAAAAAAAACAAACCCAAGTGTTGCACAGATCTGCCTTTTTCACTCCTCCTGGCAGTTTCCCATTTAGAAAACTGTTCTTTCTTTACTGTTACCAGCAATTGTAAATATATTATGAAGGGTAAAAGCTCATTACATCTACTGACAAGGACCACTGCAACTCAGTGCTCTGGAATCTAAGCTGTGTTACTTAAATTTCATTCCTGTAACACCTGCTCTTTTGCTCTGTAGAACAGATTTAACATCTTTTTGCTGTAACAAGATAGTTTAAAACTACATTTGGTGTCCAGTGACCAAATATACTCACTCTTTGTTCTTGTCAGTAGCTGTTATAGTTGGAAGAGGTTTGTGGTATTTAACTTGCCTGAAAAATTGCTGCTGGTTTTTTTTTTGTGGGTTTTTTTTTGTTTTTTTTTTTTTTTTTTTTTTGCTAAAAGCTGCTTCTACCTTCCTTGCTCTTTCTCTTTTGCTGTCTGGGTAAAGTTTTGGGGCTACAAGCAGCAACCAGAGCCGGTAACACCCTCAGATATATTCTTGTGCATGGGCTCCTTGTCACTGTTTGTACTGAATTATGTGCATTTGCTCCTGAGCTGTCTCTTTATTTTGCCTTAAGTGAAATCTGTTTGGAATAACATTGTGTGTTTCATATGGTAATGTTCCTTCAAACATGTTTAAAATAGTTTCTATTGGGTAGAGAGAAAGCCAAGCTCTGAGCTCTTAGAAAACATCCTGCACCTTTGTCCCTGCTTTACATAAACACAGATGGCTTCAGGATTTCAGTTTGCATGTCTGATCCAGGAATGCAGCCTGCCAAGTACTACCCTGGAGTAGACTCTTTAATAAATGCCCCACTAGTAAGTGTAGTGGTAGTTAGGCTGTTATCCAAAATTCAGTGACAGGAGAGATGAACTGATCCAGGTGGAAGCACAGTTGGACCTAAATCTTTTTGTTCCATATTTACAAAATTCCATAGTTCAGTAGGTGGGATAAAACAAGAATTCTACCTCTTTCTCACAGAATGCATCAGGTTGGAAGAGACTCTCAAAGGTCATCTTGTCCAGGCCTTCCCTGCAGTGAGCTGTGACATCTCCAACTAGATCAGATTGTTCAGGGCCCCATCAAGTTTGACCTTACTCTTTCTAGCATATCTTCTCTGTTAGTGCATTATACTCCTCATTATATAACATAAACAGTTTGCCAGGTTTAAAATTTAAGAGATTAATTTTGAAGGAGGTTTTAAAGGTAAAAAATCCCAACCTTTCTTTTTGTTGTTCTTCAACCCTTTCTAACCTCCAATCCAAAGGAAACAAACCTTACATGGTTTGCATTCCTGTTTGTTACTAGGTGGAACTGGGGTTACCCTTTGCCTTTGTCTTCTTAAATAGATTTTGAACTGGTAAGCAGGAGAAATTTTGGAAATAATGGCTTTTAGGTAGAGGGATGATTCTAAGAGTGCTGTGGCAAAGGGAGAGACCTTTTAGGCACCTGGGAATCTGTGGAGGAAAGATGCTGAAGGTGTTTCATTCTCAGGAGAACATGCATAAAGGCTCACACTCTTAACCAGTGTTAGCAATGATTTAAAACCTTGGGAAATAAAACTTCATTAAACAGCTAAACATTATTCCTAAACATTGTCTCCCAAGCAGATTTGTCCTTTTGGATTAATTGGGCTGATTCAGGAGGTAATCAGTACAATAAAACAATTCTGCAGAAAAGTTTAAACTAATCAAAGACTTATAAGGTTAGTAGAGGAAAGGATGATTTCAAAGAAAACTTATCCCAACCCTGCTGTCCATGTCAGTGTCATCTTATGAAAGTAATTCTGTGATTTACACTGTAAGAGGTGTCTGAAGCACAACATCTTTGTGCACCTTGGTCTGGTTTGCAGTAGATGTCTCAAGGTCATTGTTTCATCTCCCTGCAAACTTGGAGCTTTAGAAAAGATGACAAAAATCTTTTCTGTCCCTTCAATTTCTGTACTGGCCAGAAATGATTGGGCTGTTTATTAGATGACAATTGCAGCCCTACAGGACATCAAAAATGGTGGAAAATTGGCCCAATCTCCAAGTAATTCCATTAGGAAGGGAAAGTAAGGATGGGTGAGGTCAGGACTTCCAAATATTCAGCTGCAGGCATTAGCAGGTAGCCCACCTTCTAGGCTGTTCCTGGTTGAACCATTGCTTGTGCTTCCGGTGCAAGGTCAGACTTTGCTTTTGGACTCTGAGCATCTCCAGCAGCCTACTGCCATGTGCATCTGTTTTGATTTTCTTGTGATGTTCTCTGCAGCACTGTGCTGTGTGTGCTTTTCAGCTCATCCTGCTTGTACCAATCAAAGCTTAAGGCTTCATGTGGTTTTGGAGACACTGCTGAGAAGTGTACCTGCAGAAGATGCTGGCTGTGCTTTTTGTTTTCAAAAGGGGGAAAAAAAATAACTGACTCTGTTCTTTGTTTTGCTTTTAAATAGGCATCAGAGTTAGGTCAGACATTAAATGAAAATGTTCTCAAACCTGCCCAGGAAAAGGTAACTTTGGAACTAGTAAACTACTTGCAGAAGATGATTATGCTGATTTTTAGGGAGTGATTGTTTCCTTCTACCACAACTGTCCAGTTTGTCAGTGTTTGATTCTGGTTTTTCACATGCTAGCCCAGTAGCAAAGGGAAAACATTAAATAATTCTAATATGTTATCCAAGAACAGTTAATAAGGGTAATTCCCTCCACCAGTCTTTCCCATGTCCACAAAAGTCTGTTACATTCTTCCCTGTTAGGTGCTATTTTATAAAGTTCATGCTTTCAATAATGGAAGATGGGACAAGGTGAAAATGCAGCCTAAATGGACACACAAATCAATTATTAAACAACATAACCATTTGTAGTATCTTTGAGTGTTAAGTTGGTGGTGTTTCACCCATCTGCCTGCCAGCAGTGTTTTAATTCAGTTAAGCATCTTGCAGCCACTGTACTTCATCTTTCCCAGAAAGGTTATCAGGGTTGGAGTCTGGTTAGGGTTGGTCTTTCCCCACAAAGAACAAGCAATAGGACAAGGAGAAATGGCCTCAAGTTGTACCAAGGGAGCTTTAGGTTGGACATGAGGAACAGTTTCGTCCCCCAAAGGATTGTCAAGCCCTGGAATAGGTTGCTCAAGGCAGTTATGGAGTCCTGATCACTGAAGGGGTTTTAAAGCCATGCAGATGTGATGCTGAAGGACATGGTTTAGTGGTGGCCTGGCAGTGCTGGGTTAAAGGTTGGACTTAGATTGGACTTTTCCAATCCAAATGGCTCTGTCCAATCTGAACGACTCTATCCAAATGGCTCTGTCCAATCTGAATGACTCTATCCAATCTGAGTGTTTCTGTCCAGTGACTTTGTCCAATCTGAATGGCTCTGTCCAGTGACTTTGTCCAATCTGAATGGCTCTGTCCAATCTGAATGATTCTATAATCTGCAACTTAAGGACAGTAGAATCTGGGGCAAAGTCTATGCCCAAGGTGAATGGAGACTATTTACCAAAAGAAGTCTTGAAAGCTCTGCTATTTGTGCAGAGTATTCTGGCAGTCAGTTAAAAACATGTTTTTATACATGTCCATGTGCAAAATGTGGTCTGAAGTGACATTTTGATGAGCAGTTCTAGTTACTATCTTGTTGCTAGGAACCCAGTTGGAAGCTGAATTTTATCTTCCCTTTCTAATTGGCAGGGCCCAAACTCCTGAGGCTGACAGCACTTCAGCAGTGGCTGGCAACACAGATAGATAGTGGACTAGTAACCAGCAGATAAACTAGTAGGCATGTAAGAAAAACCAGACAGGCCTTCTGAGTGGTTAGAGATCACTGCTAACAAATTGGGAGTCCAAGATTCTCCTTAGGGTCAAATGTTGCCTTCCTGTTTAATATGTTTTAAAGAAAAAGTACTATTAGATCATCCCCATTTGGAATGTGTTTGTGCTCTGCTGCTGGAATTTTGGATCAGCTCCAAAATGTTGGTGAAGTCTTCCCTGAGCATGTGGTGTTCCAGTTAGCTACCTACCTTTTCCCAAAACACACTGGTTTAATGAAGCAAACTAGTTTTGCTTTCCTAAGACAAGCAGTGCCACCACTTTGGGCTGTGGATTAATTTTCAGTTTGAAAAGAATGGTTTAATTACTTCACAAAATAATTTCTCTTGCATTACCTTTATTAATGTAACATTCTTCATGCAGCATTTTAAATCACAAGAGAAGACTCTAATTGGCTGCTTAGTCCCTAGAATCACAGACTGGCTTACTTTGGAAGGGGCTTCAGAGGTCATCCACTCCAACCTCCTCACCATGGGCAGGGGCACCTCTCAACTAGACTCAGCTGCTCAAGGTCTCATCCAGCTTGACCTTGAACACCCTAGGGAGAAGGGATCCACAACCTCCCTGGGCAACCTATTCCAGAATCCCACCACCCTCATACTGAAGAACTTCTTCCTCAAATCCAATCTAAATCTACTCTCCCTCAGTTTAAAATGATTCCTCCTTGTCCTGTTGCTTCTGAAAAGTCCTTCTCCAACCTTTTCTATAGGATCTTTTCAGGTATTGGAAGGCAGCTTTAAGGTCCCCCACAGGCTCTTTACCAGGCTACACAACCCCAACTCCCTCAACCTAACTTAGAGTGCTTAGCTGCATTATTTTCAGGGTTATTTTTAGGGTTGATTTCCTTGAGTTGATTTCTATTTTGTAGGGCATTTTAATGAGGAATGTTGCATTCTGTGTTGGATGAAAAACCCTCCCAAAAGTCTGTTTCCCTGAGGATGTTGTGGTACTAGCTCTAACTCACTGTTACTTTGTGAAGTAAATGTGCACTGATCACTGTCTGACACATCCATGTTGGTGTAGAGATGGAGAATAAAATGGATCAGGCAAGTTTTTGACCTCTCCAAACCAAATCTTTCCATACAGTAAAACAGATGTTTTTAAAACATCCTGCTTGCAGATTGTTGTGTGTTGGTGTTTTTTTTATGCTCAGTGATGCCTTCCACAAACTCTGTGTGTGTGTGAGCAGAAAATTCCACCAAACTTTAAAGGACTGAAGCTCCCTCCATTAGAGATTGATGGACTTGATTTTTAACTTCCTTAGCTTTGCATTAAAGAAGATTTTGATTCAAGTTTGTTTGGTGGTTTTAGCCTTTTTGTTATTAGCTGTTAAGCACAAGTCAGCTTGTCATAAGCTTTCAGTAATCACTTTACTTCATGCCTAATTACCAATACTTTGATCTATGTAGGTGAAAGAGGGGAAAATATTTGAGGAGGTCACCGTGGGGGTATCCCAACTGGCCAGCAAGGTAGGATGTGGCCTGCCTTAAGGAGGCCAAACAGTAAGCCAGTCTCCATATTCTTAGCAAAACAGAACCACAACACAACTTGAACCTCTGAAGAGAGAAATGTTGAAAGCCTAATTTTCTGTATGGATTAAACAACCCATACTTTTGGGGTGGTAAAAACTGTATAGGTATGATGGAATCCTTGTGGTGCTTTCACCAGGGGCATAAGACAAAAGAATATGGAGACAGCTTGCATTGCATTGGAGCAGTGAAACTTACTAATGCTCTGTACCTTTTCTCTTTGTCTTCTTGTGCTGTCATTGCTTGGCAATGTGGTAAGTGCTTCCTGCACCTGCTAAGTACAGAAGGTCCTGCATGATCTGTACTGATTTTGGAGAGTCTGCCTTTCTAACACTACAGAAGTCAGCACTGAAGGACTGATTATGTACCAGCTTAATGCCTTAAAAGTTGGAAGTATTTGAATAAATTTGTCTGTTCAGAGCCTGACAACTTAAAGTCTGAATTCTGAGATTGATCCTCTTTACCTACCACTTAGAATAATAACTTCCATGGGTATCACTTCAGAATTGGTGTTTCTCATTCAACCCCAGTCTGTTCTAACTAAAGGATTCTCTTAGCAGTCATATTTATTCTAGAACTCAACTTTTGGCCTCTGTCACACAGGCAGTGAAATAATGCCACTGAAATCATAGAATATCAGGGGCTGGAAAGGAACCTGTACAGATCTAGTCCAACCCTCCTGCAGGATCACCTATACCAGACCACACAGGAACGTGTCCAGGTGGGTTTTGAATATCTCCAGAGAAGGAGACTCCATAACCTCCCTGGACAGCCTGTTCCAGTGTTCTGTCACTCTCACAAGGAAAAAAATTCCTCCTCATGTTTAAATGAAACTTTCTATGCCTTAGCTTCCACTGCTCCTTGTCCTGTCATCAGGCATCACCGAGAAGAGCCTGGCTCCATCCACTCTTCCTTTACATATTTATGGGGTGAAACTGGTTTTGTAGAAACAGAGATATTAGTCACCTGAACTGTGACATCAAACCAGCAGCACTGTCATCAGGTTTAATTGTATGCAAGGAGCAATTTCATCATTTTTGTCAAGGAAACAGGGAATTCAGAAGCTGTTAGTGATGAGTGGAAAAGATGCACATCTTCCAGCTGCAGCATGCTGTGTTCTTTACATCAAGCCCATCAAAGATCTGTTTTCTGGTGAAACATGTTCTCTGTCTGAGCAGGTGGAAGGATGTCTTGTGGCTTTTGCTGGTGGGCTTGGAGGAGTTGTTGGTTCAGTGTATAAATGAAGGATGTTTTATCTTCTCCTAGGTTCAGGGAGTTGGAAGTAAGGGATGGCGAGATGTCACCACCTTTTTTTCTTGCAAACCAGATGATAATTCTGAAAGGTATTTTTTTTTTTTACTGTTATTTTCCCTCTTAAAGCATGATTTTAACTCCTGTGTTTTCTGTGGTATAGTAGGAGGAGGTAAGATATGAAGAAATTATTCTGTCTTTGCTAGTAATACTCCTGTATCTAAAATGGGATGAGTTCAGTCTATTTATTCGTGGCAGCTGTTAAAATGAGCACAAAGCAGTGCACAGCACCTTGGCTTTAAAATGATTCCAGAAGCTTTTTCCCTTGCCCTGGGAAACTTGCCCTTGAATTTTGTTAATTTCAGGCTGTTAACAAACCACTGAATCAAAATATTATCTTGTGCCACTCAGTATTCAGCTTTTCTGCATTTGTCATAGAATGGTAAGGTTGGAAGGGACCTCAAGGATCATCCAGTTCCAACCCCCTGCCGTAGTAGAACCTCTCAGTAGAACAGGTCACTCAAGGCCTTGTGCATCCTGGCCTTGAACACCTCCAGGGAGGGAGCAGCCACAACCTCCCTGGGCAACCTGTGCCAGTGTCTCACCACTCTCACTGCAAACAACTTCCTCCTGACATCCACTTTCAATCTTCCCTCTGCCACTTCAAACCCATTGCCCCTTGTCCTGTCATGACAAGCCCATGTCAATAGTCCCTCCCCAGCCTTCCTGCAGGCCCCCTTCAGATCCTGGAAGGCTACTCTAAGTTCTCCTGGAAGCCTTCTCTTCTCCAGGCTGCAGAGCCCCAACTCTCTCAACCTGTCCTCACAACAGAGCTGCTGCAGCCCTCTCAGCATCTTTGTGGCCTCCTCTGGACCTACTCCAACAGTTCCATGTCCTTCCTGTGCTGTCCTTAGATTTGTTTGAGCCAAGGGCAGTAGTGTGTCAGTTTTCCTTTGTTTGTGGTCATGTATTGTTATGTTTACCATAACATGATTTATTTCTACCTTCTTATACCAGAAGACCAGCTGAGGGAGACAGCTACCAGAACAGTGGAGGCGAGGGCTACCAGAACAATACTATAGATTCAAGCTTCTGGGAGGCCTTTGGCAACTCAGAGGCACCAAAAGCTCATAAATCTCCAAGCAGTGAGAGCTGGACCTATGTGGACAATTCCACAGAGAAGAAGAGCTCCGATAGCTGGGACGTGTGGGGCTCAGGAACAGTCTCCAACAACAAGAACAGCAACAGCGACCGCTGGGAGGATTGGTAAATCAGCTGGGAGAACACAGGAGGGGAGAGCAAGACCAAAAAACCTCCTAAGGCAACAAAAAAGTTATTTTCAGCTGACCATGGGTGGGATAACCAGAACTGGTAGAACTCTGCTAACCCTGTTTTGCACAGCTAGTAAAGGGAGGCTTATGCTGGATGATGGAGGGGAGAAGGTTTTACATGCACCTGGAGTATCATGGCTGACCTTACTGATCTGTTACTTTTGTGCTTCCCATTCATTCTCTTTTCTTCTGTCCTGGTTTAGGAAAGAAAGCAAAAGTAGCATCTGAATCTTTCATTACCTAAAGGTTGCTCTCCCTGTTTTAAAAGCTAGAGACAAGTATGTTCTCCTTGCATTATTGAAGCTGGGTTGACAGATGTTCGAAGGAAATATACCAGTCCAAGCACACTTTGATGGCACAACCTTGCATGTGTAGGCTCCTAGGTACTCATCCAACCCTCACAGAATTTGAGATGACCTGAGGTGTTTAATGCAAACAAAGGAGAGGGGTGTCCTTTATGCAGCCATTCAGTAAGCAAACTGCAGCTGAATAGATTTAGTTCCAATGCCTTATGGATTGCTCTGGCCATACTAAGTCTGGCAATTCAAGATGGTCTTGAAGATGCTTTTTTATTGGAGCTTTGGTTTTAAACTTTAACATTTTGGTTTTAGTCTTTTTAATTAAAGAGTTACTTTGTCTCCTTAGTAATTACCTAGATCTAGATTCCTTATTTGTGTAAACTCCTAGTTTGGACCCAAGAGATCCAGTGTGGCTCTACCCTGCTTCTCTTGCTCACTGGGATAAATTTAAAGTGCAGTTCTACACAGAACTGTGGTGTTCTCCTGCCTTCCTTATGCCCTTCCCCCAGTTTGAGTGTTTGATACAGTCTGATTTTTCTTTGCCTTTCTTCCTTCTGCCCATCTATTGTATCCCTTCTGATAAAAATGAAATCTTTCTGCCAGTCCTGGCTTTTTGGACAGTTCTCTGGCAACTTGGCAGTGAAACAAATTTGTAGGAGAGATTCCAGTAAGGAAAATTGGGTGGAAAACATGAGAATATTGAGGAAAGAGGCTGACAGCAGGCTCCTTTCACGATGAGTAAATGCTTGGGTTTAATAGTTGTATTTAAATTAAGCAGATGTTTTCCCAGTTAACCTTCAATTATGTCAAACCATACCTATTTCTATCATATTTTTCCTCCATTTTCTCTCTGGATCTTGTTAGAGAAACATTATTTTGGATGCTTTAGATTGTCAGCATTGAGGAATGGAATAGAAGATTCACTTCTGTCTCAGTTTTGACCCAGCAGATCCCTTTGCCTGGCACAAATCTTACATTTTGCAAAAGAATTGTGATTTTAACCACAAAAATGTCCTTTGCATCCTGTTTTATTTTGGGGTGTGGGTTGTAAATGTGCACCCAGCCCAAACTCAATCAGCTCAGTTGCAAACTTCGAGGTGTTGCTTTACTACCAGCATGGATCTATACTTTGGACTCTGTAAATCTTAATACATACCTAAAAGGCCTTTTCTTTTTACAGTTAGTTGATTTTCATCAACCTAAGGTGTCAAAAGTTATCTTCATTTCTTTTATCTTCACAGAGTTATAGTACTATCAAGATGTTAAAGATTCCCCTCAAAAGTAGCAGATGTTAAAGACTCAAGTCTAAGTAGAAGCAACTCTGTTTGTACCCTGATTCTACATTTCTCTCAGTAGGATCTTTCTGATGGTGAACAAATTTTTTTTTTTTTTTTTTTTTTTTTTTTTTTTTCTAGTCTTCTCTAGCCTTGTCCTGTAAGAGTTGAGATTTCTTTTATCCCCTTACCTCTTCTGGCAGCACAGACCTGATGCTGTCAGGACCCAAGCACTACTCCAGGCTGAGCCACACCAAGGCTTTCCTGCTGGCTTGCTGCCCCTTGGCTCCAGAGATCTCATTTTACAGTGCTGCTTGTGGGCAGATGTTTACAGCCTGGCTGTGAGACAAGGAGGTGGTTCTGCTTCTTCTGCAGTTGCAGACAGACCTTGGTCATAGCTCAGCTGCATGTCAAACCTGGCTTTGTGTTCTGCCTACACCTCTGTTGCCTCCGTGTTTGTCTGCTGCCCAGTAGGAAGCTGTAGTGCATGTACAGGGCTGTGCCATGTGTGAGTGGCACTGCCCAGCCCTTGACTGACACTTAGTCCTTGTGTCACCTTGTGATGACAGCAAAATGCATCTGACAGGTTGCGCTGGCTGCTGGTGTCTATCTGGAACAACATGAAGCTTGATTTAGCTTCCCTTGTACGATTTTATTACAGTTTCTCTTCCACAAACCTCCTGGAGTAGCTGCTGGGAAGAAAAGCTTCATTTCAATCCATTCAGTCAACACTACTGTGATGTGTACCTGAATTTTCTCCTCAGCTCTGTGAGAAAACTGGTTTAGTTCTATATCACTTGCAACTACAATTGATATGAGCCATTTGTTTCTTCTGGTTTTATTTTTGTATCTCTGGAAACTTTTATGTTTTAAAATAAAAGAGACAGAGCCCTGCTAAGGCAGAAACTTTGGCTAATGATTTGTTTTCTTCCAGTTGAGGCAGAACAGGTTCCAGTCTCTTTCTGCAGTGCTGTAGAGAGGCAACAAAATACTGCAGCTCCCAGAAAGCTGTTACAGGAAGATACTAAAACCCAACAGATTGGCAGAGAGGTAACTGCAGCCCCCAAACCACTGTACCACCCAGTCTGTTTGTCAGGAAAATTGGGTTTTTTAGCAGTTGTCTGAATCTGAACTTTTTTACTGTGTCTTCCCAAAGGGAGCATGAAATGAGGGCATTTTCTTTTACAAAGCTTGTGTCAGGCCAGATTTTGCCTTTTTTTTTTATTTTAAGTGTAGCTGACTGGAAAGCATCTGCAGTTTGGAATGCATGCAGTCAAGGTAGCATGTGTGGAATGAGGGTTTGTGGGTTAGACTTTTTATGCCCCCTCCTCTTTTCAGATCCTCTTAATTTTGGGGCCTGATTCTAAGCACTGCAAACAGATGTGGAGTGCAGCCTCCTGGAAGTGAGGCTACTTGTCTAAGTGACAATATAACCATGAATCTGAGCATGTGGACCGGCAAGGCTTTAGTGTCCCCATGTGCTTCCCCTGTTTGGTGGGTGAAGAGTGATCCACTTTCCTTGCAATCCCTCTCCCTGCATTACCAATTTTAACTCCCACAAGCACATTGGCAGCAGAGAGTGCAGAAGGGGAATGGATTGCTGCAACCATTGGACACTGAACTGTCTGGTTTAATTTTTCCAGGGTTTCAAACTGGTTTCTTTGTATGGCTTCAACATTGGGAAATACACAGAAGCTGAACTCCTGCAGCTAGTTTGAGATAAGGACAAAACTTCAGAAAAATGCCACTTGGAGAAAAGAGTGAAAGTCTGAGAGAATCTTCCTGACCCAGGAACCTAATCCCTGGAGTTAGGGATTGTTTTAAAATGTTTCATTTGTGTCTTGAAACCTGTTAATAAATCAATTTGAAGAAGTGCATGGCCAGATCTCCCTGGTGGCTGAGGCCTCAAGGATAATGTTGCTGCTTTTCTTTTCCAGGCCAGCCTGTGTAACATTCCATGGGTTCATGATCTATTTATCAGTGTAATGATCTGTGCAATAACTTGATGAGTGTAGATAAAAACCTTTTGTTGTCTAATCCAGGATACATTTAAAGATACAGTGGTCCTCATGGAGAGCAGCAGCCTACCAAGGAATTTCAGTTTCACCTTCCTTTGGCAATATTAAATTTCAGGAACCCTGTTATGAAAGGTTTGAGCAATTGGTGATTAAAGAAGAGATCAAGAAACATTTTGATGCCCATGATTGGAGTTTGTTTGGAATGGCTTCATGACCTGGAGTTGCAGAGCCCTCCTTCATTGTCCTGCCAGCAGAGGCTTGGTCAGCATGGAGGACTGTATCTTTTAATTTTCCTGATGTGTTCTTTTGTGACATTCACAGGAATGACCATTTCAGTGAACACTTTTCATTGTTCTGTAGAGTGGTACCAGACTTGACCTGCAGTGTCATCTTCTAAAGAGCATTACAATAAAGCAAAGAGATGCAGAGCAGAGTGGTGTTCAGCCCTTCTTCAGGAGACTTCAGTTCACTTTCAGGCCATCTTGCATTGGTGTAGCTTCTGTGGCCTGTTGAATGAAGTTCTTGGTATGGTTAATGTTGTGGAGTAAACTCCCAATTGGATGCTTCATCACAGAATGTGGGGGGTTGGAAGGCAGCTTTTGAAATCCAAATCCCCTGCCAGAGCAGGATCACCTAGGGCAGGTCACACATGAATGCACCCAGGAGGGTTTTGAGTGTCTCCAGAGAAGGAGACTCCACAACCTCTCTGGGCAGCCTGCTCCAGATAGTGTAACCCTTAGAGTGAAAAAGCTTTTCCTTCTGTTTCTGTGGAACTGCTCTGCTCCAGCTGGCACCCAGTGCCCCTTGTCCTGTCATTGGACATCCCTGAGCAGAGCCTGGCTCCATCCTTCCCACACTGCCCTGCTTGTGACGTTGGCTTTCTTCCAATCCTCATGTTCCCCACAACCTACCAAAGCTGAGGGAGTCTAAAACTGGCTTTTTGGAGGAGGGTAGCTGTCAGTGACAGCACAAATGTCTGTCCTGGCCTGCTGGTGTGGTGCCTGTTCTTCACTGCCAGTTAATGAGAGAGAAGGGAAGCTGCTGGTGTTGAAATGGAGCCAAACCCAGATGGGTCATCTTTGTATTTTCACTGCTGCTTGGTAATCTATCTTTAAATGCTAATGTCAGATCTCTTTGAATTAGCAGCAGTCTCAAGATTGGTTGCCTCCTTTATTTCATAAGGACTTTAAAAGAGAATAAATGGAATGAGGGTTAGCTATTTAGAGGTTTTATTAGCTTGTCTACAAGGGCACTTTCAAAGGTAACTTTTAAAGCAGTTTTCTTTTCCAAGAAGTGAGATACTCCTCTGACAAATCCTCCAGCTGCTGGTGAAGCTTCACGGTCAGATTCCAGTTTTCCCTCGTTGCCAAACAGCCTTCAGATGATTGATGACTGCGGTTTAAAATGCCTTTTATTATGTTCTTGCTCACCAGGACCGAATCCTGCTTGCCTTGTAGAAGTAATTGTATTGATTTTTACACAACAAAGTGGACATTAGGGTTGGGTGACAGCACTGGTGTTACTCCACTGATGTGCTGTGTGTATCCTTGCCATGCTGTCCTGCCTTGAGAGCTGCTCTGTTGGTTAGCTGCAGAGTTTTCAGCTGGGGTTACTTCAAGTAAACAGGATATGATGGGTCTGGGGGAAGGGTTTTGGCCTCTGTTCTGACAGCAGTGACCTAGAAACACAGGAGATATGGTGGAAGGCAGGAAGGGGCACGGTTCCGGCTCACACAGGAGGTGCTGCTTTTAGAGCTTGTGGTCGGAGGGACGGTACCGAGGGAGAGCTTCACTTCTCCCTCCTTCCTCTAGAGGGGATTGTGTTACTGTGCACGGCTGTTGCAGGAACCTGCTTGAATGAGGTTTGGCTGGCTGGGTGCTGGGTTAGAAATGTGTTCCTCCTCGTATATCAGCTTAGTCACAGTCCCATCCTGTCCTCTGCCTTTGACCTTCGTGCTGCATCAAGCCTACACAATGTCAGTTCCTTTCCCCCAACCTCACAGCCCCTCCTTAGATTTTACTTTGCTACCTGAGGATGTTGGCTCTCCCTTCTCACCTGCTGAGTGGACCAAGCTGGATGGAATCTAAAGCTCAGGTTGTAACAGGCTCCAGGTGCTAGGCTGTTATGTTAACCCTTGTTAGCCATTCCCTTTGCTGCTAGCTGGTCTAGCAGCATGAGAAGCAGCAGTCTCGTGGTATGGAGCCAGGACAGGGCTGCCCTCTCCATCACTCAGTGCAGCTGCAACCCAGCAGGAGCCAACAGTTCACTGTAATGGGTCATAATAGAATTGCCCTTGCCTTGCCAATAGCCATTCCTTTGGCTGTCTTCAGTGAGAATATTGTACCATAATCAGCACATTCCCAAGGCCAGGTTGACAAGGGCTTTGACTAACCTGGGCTAGTGGAAGGTGTCATTGTCCATTGTAGGTGGTTTGAAACTAGACGATCTTCCAGGTCCCTTCCAACCCAAACCAAATTCTGTGATTACAGCATAAGGCTGAAGACTTTCCCACCTCTGGAGCTCAAGGATGAGAAACAGAAGTTTACAATCAGCTATTGATTGTACTGTCCAGCATCTGACATGGCCCTCACCTACCTTCGTTCTCCAGACCAGGCCATGAGTGCATTTCTCCAGGCTGCTCCTCCTTGGGAGGGTTTTGTGGAGCTGGAGTAGCAGAGTTGCATCTGACCTCCAGAACAAGGACCAGGAAGTCTCCATTCCCTCTTAGTGGTCTGGCTCTAATCATAGAATCACAGAATCAGAATGGGAAGGTTGGAAGGGACCTCAAGGATCATCCAGTTCCAACCCCCTGCCATAGGCAGGGACACCTCCCACTACCACAGGTCACTCAAGGCCTCCTCCAACCTGGCCTTGAACACCTCCAGGGAGGGAACAGCCACAACCTCCCTGGGCAACCTGTGCCAGTGTCTCACCACCCTCACTGCAAACAACTTCCTCCTACCATCCAGTCTAAATCTCCCCTCTGCCACTTCAAACCCACTGCCCCTTGTCCTGGTATTACAATCCCTTGTCAATAGTCCCTCCCCAGCCTTCCTGTAGCCCCCTTCAGATACTGGAAGGCCACTCCAAGGTCTCCTGGAAGCCTTCTCTTCTGCAGGCTGCAGAGCCCCAACTCTCTCAACCTGTCCTCATAGCACAGCTGCTGCAGCCCTCTGAGCATCTTGGTGGTCTCCTCTGGCCTGGCTCCAACACTTCCATGTCCTTCCTGTGCTGGGGGCTCCAGAACTGCACACAGGACTCCAGACCCTAATCTTAACAAACAGGTTGAAAAGCCTTTCCCTTAGGATGAGCAGAGGGAATTAAGCACATTTGGTTTGCTTCAGGTTCTCACACCCCACCACTGCCACAGGAGATGAAATTTAAGGACTACTGAAAGTTTTTAATGTTCCTTCACTTGAGGCATGGGGAAGTGAAGACAAAGCAGGTTCCTTGTTGCATAAGAATATTTCTCTTGTTATTGTTCTTTGTGGGTTTCTTTCAACAAAAGCCTTCATTAGTTCATGCTGAAGGTGAGGGTTTGGTGATGTGCTCATTGAAGCTGCAGGTCCTGAAGCAATGCAGCTGTGGGAAATTTTTTTCAGAGTGTTTGTGGTTTGGTTGTGGTAGTTTGGTGGTGGTTTTTGGTTTGGTTTTTTTTTTCCTTTTCTCCAAGCTAAGGCTCTCCTCTTTGTAGCTTTGGAGAACTGTGACTGAGCTGTAATTGTTTAACATCTTAAGGGAAACCAAGATCTCTGTGTTTGCTCTTTTTAAAGCCAGCCAGATTATTCTGACTTACATTTGATTGCTTTGGGGTTAGCAGTCCTCCTTTTCTGTGGAAAGGAGCACTGCATGTTGCTCTTACACCCAGATTTCTTTCCTGGAATAAAAAAGAAGGACATTCAATGACATGAGAGCTCCAGCTTAGATTTGTAACTGGCTAATGAGAAGTTGCTGACTAACATGCTCATTTGCTGCCACTGGTAGGTAATAAATCTTCCCAAACACCACAGGCTCTAAGAATGCTGCTGGCCACTCTCAACACAGAAACCAAGGAGTCTGCATGGTGCACCACACTGCCCTGGTGCACAGCAATTTCCAGGCTGGCTCTAATGGCTATGACACCATTCCCCTGGGTGCTGATGAGAGACCTCTATGCAAGAATGCTGGCTGAAGATGAGCCAGCCTGTACCAGCTGGCCATATAGAATCATAGAATCATAGAATCATAGAATGGTAAGGTTGGAAGGGACCTCAAGGATCATCTAGATCCAACCCCCTGCCAGAGGCAGGGACACCTCCCACTAGTACAGGTTACTCAAGGCCTC
>VWZE01017216.1:163064-176236 GCA_013396675.1 Eubucco bourcierii | reverse complement strand
GGACACCGTCCCCAGCCGGGCGGAGAGAGGACACCGTCCCCAGCCCGGCGGAGAGCGGACACCGTCCCCAGCCGGGCGGAGAGAGGACACCGTCCCCAGCCGGGCGGAGAGAGGACACCGTCCCCAGCCCGGTGGAGAGAGGACACCGTCCCCAGCCGGGCGGAGAGAGGACACCGTCCCCAGCCCCGCGGAGGCAGACCTGCCATCTCCCCGACCCTCAAGGGGAGCTTAGCTGAGGACAAGTGGGTGAGAACCAGCAAAACCAGGATCAGATTGCAGCAGGCTCCTCCTCCGGAGAGGGAAGGGAGAGGCGGGGGGCTGGAGCCGGCAACTTCGGGCTGCTACCTGCACCTTGCCAGCCGGGCTGGGGATCGTGCTGGGGGTGAGCATCTTCTCCAGCTGCATCCCACGGGGTGTGCGGTGCCCCGCACCGCTCCCTGCTGCCCTGGGCACGTCTCCCCGCCGCTGTCCTCCTCCAGCCCAGCATGGAGAGCCTGAGCAACAGCCTGAAGAAGAAAGCCAGCGAGCAGCACTACAGGGCAGAGGTGATGATTGCTGGAGAGCAGCTGAGGTAGGAGGTGATGGGGTCCTTCTCCAGGCTGGGGCAGGGCTGTGTACCCTGGTAGAAAGAGGTTGAAAAGCTTTCCCCTTCAGCAGACACTTCTCCCCAGGTGCTGGTGTGTCCCTCTCCCCACTGTCTGCTCATCTTCTCTTCACTCACCAAGCCAGTGGTGAAACAGGACACTTCCCACAGTGCCCTGCCCTGCTGCTCTTCCCTGGGCATCTCCTGGCCTCCACCTCCGGGTGCCAGAGGACTGGCAGGTAGCTTTTGATGGCAACAGGTTTTTTTAATCCATTGACATCTTCTCCCAAGTGCAGAGGCTGATGTGGTGACACAGCAAACTCCTCAAGGTCCCTGCTCAGGTAGGGACAGCACCACCTCAGGGGGCATTCAGGGTTTTTTTGGGGGGTGTGGTGATTTGGGACGTCATGCCATGGGTGCCATGCACCTGAATTGTTTTGCAGGATCTTCCCTCTCTTGAGAGTCACTTTTGGGATCTTCTCCTGGGGTTTTTTTGGTCCCAGTTCTTGTGCAGCTCCTGAGGGGTTTTATTTTCTTATGAAGAGAGAATATATTTCTTTCTGTGTGGCTGAGCAAAGATGCTCCTTGTGTACCTGGGGTCAGACACCACCCCACCAGCACCTTACTTCTTCAACTGTGTAGCTGTATAGGGTTTTGTAGCTTTTGAGCAGTGCTTGTTTGCTCCTACCTGAAGCTTTATCTGGGTCTTGGAGTGTTTCTGAATTGTGGATGGAAAGTAGGAAAAAAGAAATCATTGTATCATGTAAAGAGCTCAGAATCAGATTCCTAAAATCAGCTCTGTCACTATGTTGTGCCTTCAGAGCCACATTAACCTGAGCTGCATTGTTTGTGCTTCATCAAGGACTGATCATTTCCAGCTGAGGATCAGGGCCCTCTCCTGAAAGCTCAGCCAGTGTCCTAAGCAGCTAAGATTTGAATCCACAGTGGTGGTTACCCACGTTTCCAGACCATTGCCTGTCAAATGTTGCTGTTCTGGCTCCAGAAATGAAGTATTTTCCTTGGATAGTGACTGGGAGAGCTGCTGCTGAGGGATGGAGGCAGCACCAATCCTTCTGCCTTTGCTGAGTTGTAAGGGAGCCTTTGGGAATGAGCTTAACTTTCCTATAAGGAAAAGCAGCAGCTGATCTGAGAGGGACTTGCCTCACTTCAATAACTCAGTGCAAGGGACATGAAGTTAGGACTTTTTTCCCATCCTGTGGGCAGGCTTATTTCTGTTTCCAGTGTTTTACTCCTCTGGAGTGACAGGTTTAAAATGGGTCCTGTAACTTGGGACAAAGAAAATGGTCAGGTGTTGAGAGAGAAAATGAAATAGTCAAGATGTGTCAAAACGGATCAGTGCATGTGCAGGAGGCTTCATGCAGCAGCAGGACAGATCCTGGATCATTTGTGACTGTAGGGGGTACAATAAATGTGGGCAGAACTCTTCTATACTGCACACAATGGTAGCTCTCATCACCAAGTTAAAGGCAGAACATGAATGTTACATCCTTCTGAAAACCAACAGTATCAACTCCTTTGTTCCTCCCAGCTTCACTTCTCCTGGTAGTGTGAGGGTAGCCTAAGTGAGGGGAGAATGGAGTGATGCAGAGCAGACTGAGTGCTCCAGTCTGTCTCCTGTGTTTTGGGGAGCTCACAGCCTGGCAGGTAAGATGTGAATCTTCCTGGAGCCTGGATGCCCCACAGATACCATTAGGGAAAGTAGGGTAGAGAGGTTGGGTGATGTCTCAGGCAACAGCAGATGGGGCAGGGCTAAATGTCCATCTTGTGCTCCTCTACTTTTATGCAGGTGAAGAATAAAGAACCCTGTAAAGGAACTTTGTGGTCTGTCCTGACTCTGAAAGCCTCCATCAGCAAATATCACTCTTGTATCTACATCAGATCTCAAACATTTGTTTTTCCCTGTTCTCCACTTCCTGCCCTGCCTCCCTGCTATTGTATTTAACCAAACAAACCTTTGCTCCATCTTTACAGTTCTTTGGCATCCCAGCAAGTTTTGCAAATCCCTCCCAAGTTTGATTTGGCCAGAGGGATGAGTCTGTTCAGTATCAGGATGCATTTCCCAGCCAGAAATAGCTGCACAGGCAAGGGATGAGGGAATGCTTCCTGGAGGTGGCTGGGAACAAAATGAATCCTAAAAGAATGGAGAAGAGAGTGGACATTGTGCTCTGGGATGTCTGTCTGCCAGGGTCATAGAATCATAGAATGGTTTGGGTTGGAAGGGACCTTTGAAGGACATCTAGTTCCAACCCCCAGTGTGGGGATGCTGCAGAATAGTCCATGGGACTAGAAAGAGGGAAGAGAAGAGGAGTTTTGGCTCTTGAGTCTCTCCCCATCATAAAGACAAAGCTAATTTCCATGTATGTTTTAGTCTTGGGTATGCAAAGAGCTGCTGCCTCAGGCTTGCTCCTCCTGTCCTGCTCTTGGTCTTTTTGTTTCAGTGATGGACCTTTTGCAGTGGGCCCAGAGAAAGCCACAGCAAAGAAGGGAGGTGTGGGAGCCTTCTGCTGTGAGGCCAGGCTGAGAGAGTTTGGCTTGGTCAGCCTGGAGAAGAGAAGGCTCCAGGGATACCTTCTGGTGGCCTTTTGGTGCTTAAAGGGGGCCAAACCAGAAAGTTGGGGGACAGAGATTTGAGCAGGGCTTGTTGTGACAGGACATGGCGGGACGGTTTGAACTCAAAGAGGGAGATTCAGACTGGAGAGAAGAAGAAGTTTGACACTGAGGGTGGGGAGAGCTTGGCCCAGGTTGCACAGAGGTGGAAGCTGCCCCAGCCCTGGAAACCCATCCTAGGTCAGGTTGTTTGGGGCTGTGAACAACCTGCCCTAGTTGTGTATGTCCCTGCTGACTGCAGAGGGGATGGGGATCCACTAAAAGTCCCTCCCCACCCAAAGCAGTCCATGACTGTCTGGAAGCTCCCATGGTTTTCCTGGGCGTTGTGTGTTCCTGGGTGGCATGCTGGGAGAGAGGCCCAATTAGTCACTTCTAATTGCAACAAATAGTTTATCTGCACGGAGAGAGAGAGATTCTGGCACAGCTACTGCACTTAGGCTTCACACCCTGCTGTAACCTTCAGTTTCTCAAGCACAGACAAGCCCTTGTGCACTCTCTTTTGGGTATTCTTCATGGTCAAGTGAAGCAGCTGTTTGCCAATATCACTTTAAAGCTGCATTAATCACTCTGAAACATAAAATGTACTTGGGAAATTTATGACTTGGGCAGGAAAAAAAAAAAAAAAAGAGAGGAAATGGAGGATTTTCTCCTAGGAGGAACAAAATTGTGATTTCAGCCCCTGTTCAAAGCTCTCAGTGATGCTGAGGGTTTTCTGTGGGTACTCAAACTGTTCGATTGGATGTCCTGTTGAGGCCTCACCTGGAGTATTGTGTCCAGCTCTGGGCCCCCCAGCTCAAGAAGGACAGAAGCTGCTTGAGAGAGTCCAGCACAGAGCCACAAAGATGATGAAGGAAGTTGAGCATCTTCCTCATGAGGAGAGCCTGAGGGAGATGAGGCTTGGAGCTTGAAGAGGAGGAGACTAAGGGGTGACCTCATTCATGTTCATAAAGATGTGAGGGGTGAGTGCCAGGAGGCTGGAGCCAGGCTCTGCTGGGTGATGCCCAGTGGCAGGACAAGGGGCAGTGGGTGGAAGTGGAGGCATAGGAGGTGCCATGTGAACCTGAGGAAGAATATTTTTTCCCTGTGAGGGTGACAGAGCACTGGCACAAGCTGCCCAGGGGGGTTGTGGAGTCTCCCTCTCTGGAGATATTCAAGAACTGTCTGCATGTGTTCCAGTGTGATGTGGCATAGGAGATCCTGCTCTGGCAGGGGGGTTGGACTGGATGAGCTTTGGAGGTCCCTTCCAGCCCCTGACATTCTGTGATTCTATGAAATCTGAAAGCTGTAGCTGGATGCATCTACATTTGTGTTCCTGACCAGAAGCCTTCAGGGTTCCCCTCAAGAGATTTGTGGCTGTCTGCTGAACTCGGCTCTCCAGAGGAGGGGATGTCTTCCTGGAGCAGTCATGGGCTGCTGCAGGTGGTCATACTTCAGAAGATGAGACTGCATGATCAGAAGGAGCTTAAAAGCCTATTAGTGCCTTGTCAGCACTGGTGGAAGTGGGAAGGAGACCTGTGCTGCTTGGGATTCCTTTCTGAGATTTAAGTCTTGAGAGATATTTAAATCACAGTCTTACAGTATCACCAAGGTTGGAAGAGACCTCAAAGCTCACCAAGTCCAACCCATTACCACAGCCCTCAAGACCAGACCATGGCACCAAGTGCCATGTCCAAACCCGCCTTGAACACCTTCAGGGATGATGACTCCACCACCTCCCTGGGCAGCCCATTCCAGCAGTCAATGACTCTCTCAGGCAAGAACTGAGATGTTCAGAGGTGAGAGAGCACAGAGATGTTTTATTTCCCTCCTTTATGCCACCACAGGCATGCAAAGCTCTTCTCTCCCCCCCAGTATGTACTGGTGCTGCAGCAGAGTGGGAATGCAGCAGCCTGGGTTTTCCTGGGCTTGCTTGCAATGGTTGTTTTGCCTGAATGTGCCTCTCCAGTAGCTGTTTTACATCATACTCTTATGGCTGTTGATGCCTTTTACTGAGAAATTGCTTGTTTGTTTGTGAGGCTGTTTTTGTGTTGAGCTTTTGTTGTTGTTTTATGGTTGCTTTGTTGTTTGGTTTTTGGTTTGGGTTTTGTTTTGTTTTTGTTTTTTTTTCCCTGTAAAGATAGGAACAGAAAATATCTCTTTGGCTGTTGCAGCTTTCCAGGGTCACTCATTTGTGCTCTGCTGCTGTGGGAATGTGAACTGGAGTTAATATCCTTGAAAGATCCACCTTGGCATTTGAGATTGTCAAGGTCTGTTTACATGGGGAGGGAGTGGAGAGCATCCCAGGGAGATATTCCCACTTGATGCAGGCACATGTGAGTGCTGGCTGCAGAATATTGATTGCTCCAGGGATTGCTCTGGCTCCACAACCACAGTGCAGGAGAAGCAGCACCTTTCCCCATGCAAGAAAGCCTTTTGTTTTGATAAATGCCCCTGGTTTAGACTCTGCTCCCTGTGAGATGTGGACACACCTGAAGCAGATGATCTCCAGAGGTCCCTTCCAACCCTTACCATTATGTGACACATAGAAGTCATCAAGAGAGAAGCATCTCGGGTTGCTCTTGGACATCTTTAACAGTGCTGGGAAAATGCTGAGGCAGGGAAGCTGTGTTTGTGTCAGCTGAAGTGACTTAACCTTTGTGCTCCCCAGAGGCTTGCCTTTTGGGGCTACTTTTCTCTTTTTCCCTCTGCTACTTACGCTGCTGCAGATCTGCCTCTGACAAGGTTACTCAGGATGAATAATGATGTCTTTGTAGCGACCTCCACAGAGGAACAATCTGGTTACCCAACACAGCCTACCCAAAGCAAGCTCATGTGAGAGCAGCACAGCAGCTGCCAAGCCAGGGGTGTTTCATAAGAGCCAACTCTCATGTTGCAGCAGGAATCTTATCCTTCCTTACTCTGGCTTTTTGTTTTCCCCTTCTGAAAGTGAGATATGTACACGGGCTAGGATTTGGCACCTAGAAAACTCTTAAGTATTGCATTGCACATCCTTCCTTAATTTCAGTGGCTTTTTTAATCTGGAAGTATGACTATAAACCTCTCAGAGGTTCACAGGCTTTGTTTTTACATTGTACATGGATTGCTCTGCAGCTGGTGTCGGCTGAGCTGCTTCAAGGTGCAGATGGTGTTATGTTGTTCAGTGTCTGAAGGACAGGATTTGTCTCCTTGTAGTTGATGGGAAACATTAAATAAAGGGAAAGGGAAAAGGCCACAAGGACGCACTTGGAATCATAGAACCACAGAATGGTTTAGGTTGGAAGGGACCTCGAAGCTCAGACAGTTCCAACCCCCCTGTGCCATAGGCAGGGTCACCTCCCACTAGAACAGGTCACTTAAGGCCTCCTCCAACCTGGCCTTGAACACCTCCAGGGAGGTTGTGGAGCACAGAATCACTGAATGTGAGCTTTGATCACATCCTGTGATTCTGTGCTCCACAACCTCCCTGAGCAACCTGTGCCAGTGTCTCACCACCCTGACTCTAAAGAATTTCTTCCTAACATCCAGTTTCAATCTCCCCTCTGCCAGTCTCAACCCATTCCTCCTCCTCCTGTTACTCCAAGCCCTTGTCAATAGCCCCTCCCCAGCCTTCCTCTAGCCCCCTTCAGATCCTGGAAGGCTACCCTAAGGTCTCCTGGAATCCTTCTCTTCTGCAGGCTGCAGAGCCCCAACTCTCTCAGCCTGTCCTCAGAGCAGAGCTGCTGCAGCCCTCTCAGCATCTTGATGGCCCTTGGCAAAGATTGCTAATTGTTTAATCTCATGATCTTAAAGGATCTCAGAGGTCTTTTCCAACCAAAACAATTCTATGGTCCTGTGACACTGCAGCTCTGCATCTTCTGCTTCTCTGAGTCTGTGAGCAAGAGGACAGACAAACTGCTCAGGAAGTGCTCAAAAGCTCCTCACATCCCTCAGAAATCCAGGATGCTTTTGGTCCAGTGGTAATTAAATACCACATATAATTCTTGTCCTGACAATTGTTCCAAATAGAATGGATTCTAAAGAAACATGGATGTGTGTGTATGTGTGTGTATGTGTGTGTGTGTGTATGTGTGTGTGTGTGTGTGTGTATGTGTGTAGTACTGTGGCTTTCATTTCGACACTGAGGGTAGTGAGAGCCTGGCCCACGCTGCCCAGAGAGGTGGGAGCTGCCCCATCACTGGCACCACTGCAGGTCAGGTTGTCTGGGGCTGTGAGCAGCCTGCTCTGGTTGCAAATGTCCTTGCTGACTGCAGGGGGATTGGACTGGATGAGCTTTAGAGGTCCCTTCCAACCCAGTCTATTTCTATTCCATTTATAGTCTATTTATTTTCTATTCCCATTCCTACTCCTGATTCTGTTCTATTCCTACTTCTGATTCTGTTCTGTTCCNGTGTGTGTATGTGTGTGTGTGTGTGTGTGTATGTGTGTAGTACTGTGGCTTTCATTTCTACACTGAGGGTAGTGAGAGCCTGGCCCACGCTGCCCAGAGAGGTGGGAGCTGCCCCATCACTGGCACCACTGCAGGTCAGGTTGTCTGGGGCTGTGAGCAGCCTGCTCTGGTTGCAAAGGTCCTTGCTGACTGCAGGGGGATTGGACTGGATGAGCTTTAGAGGTCCCTTCCAACCCAGTCTATTTCTATTCCATTTATAGTCTATTTATTTTCTATTCCCATTCCTACTCCTGATTCTGTTCTATTCCTACTTCTGATTCTGTTCTGTTCCATCCCATTTCATTCCCAGTTCTGCTCCTCCATTCCCAATTCTGCTCCTCCATTCCCAGTTCTGTTCCTCCATTCCCACTTCTGCTCCTCCATTCCCAGTTCTGCTCCTCCATTCCCAGTTCTGCTTCTCCATTCCCACTTCTGCTCCTCCACTCCTAGTTCTGCTCCTCCATTCCCAATTCTGCCTCTCCATTCCCAGTTCTGCTCTCCCATTCCCAATTCTGCTCTTCCATACCCAGTTCTGCTCCTCTATTCCTATTCTACCCCTGCTGCTGTTCTTATCCTGTTCCCATCCTATCCTATTTGTGCTATTACATATATATCTCTATATGCACTCCTGCAGACTCTTGATAGCAGCAGAGAACTCTTGGTTAAACATTTCTTATCTCTCCCAAACATGCCTCTGAAGTGGCATCCCACTTGCTGATTACAAAGGAAAGAAAGTGTGTAAAGAGTGACTGCTTGTCCTCACCAGCAGCAGAGGGATGTCAGGGTGGGAGCCTCTCTGTTTGCAGTTGCTGCTGGCTGTGTCTGATTGCAGTGTGACAGTGGACCATGAAATGAAGGAAGGAAGAGGCTAAAACCTCTAAAAATAGCAGGCAGCTGTTTGGTGTAGGGTGGAGTGTTCTGCTCAGGTAAAGTCTCTGCACAGGATGACTCTTGGCCAATTTGGGAGAGACTTTTCCAGGTAGAGAGAGTAAAATATTAAATATAGACTTCAATATTTGATGGAGGTAAGTCAAAGGCAAGGCCAGGAGCTGGTTCAGCATGAATCTTTGGTTAGTCAGGTTAGCTTTTTAGTTCCCTGGAAGGTAACTGAGCATTAATTACATCAGTCACAGAATGTTAGGAGTTGGAAGGGACCTCAGAAGATCATCTAGTCCAACCTCCCTGCCAAATCATTTGCTACATCTTCTTTCCCACAAAAAGCTTTTATCTTAAGAGTTTTGAGAGCCTGGTGTCTGTAAATCCTTCAATCCAAGAAAATCTATTATTTTCTGGTAGATTTTTAGGGCATTTTAATCTTTCCATATGGTGCCTGAAGCTGTCATCCCCAACCCTGAAAGGATTTAAAAGCTGTGGGGACAGAACCATAGAGATGTTGAGGTTGGAAGAGACCTTTGAGATCTGTGGTGATGAAAAACTCAACCTGAGCCTGCAGTGTGAGTGCAGCCCAGACAGCAACTGTGTGCTGGGCTGCAACAAGAGCAGTGTGGGCAGCAGGGCAAGGGAGGGGATTGTGCCCCTTGGCTCTGCTCTCCTCAGACCCCACCTGCAGTCCTGTGTGCAGTTCTGGAGCCCCCAGCACAGGAAGGACATGGAAGTGTTGGAGTGGGTCCAGAGGAGGCCACGAAGATGCTGAGAGGGCTGCAGCAGCTCTGCTGTGAGGACAGGCTGAGAGAGTTTGGGCTCTGCAACCTGCAGAACAGAAGGCTTCCAGGAGACCTTAGAGTAGCCTTCCAGTACCTGAAGGGTGCTAGAGGAAGGCTGTGGAGGGACTATTGACAAGGGCTTGTCATGACAGGACAAGGGGCAATGGGTTTGAAGTGGCAGAGGGGAGATTGAAAGTGGATGTTAGGAGGAAGTTGTTTGCAGTGAGGGTGGTGAGACACTGCCCAGGGAGGTTGTGGAGCACAGAATCACCCAGCGTGATCAAAGATCACATTCAGTGATTCTGTGCTCCACAACCTCCCTGGAGGTGTTCAAGGCCAGGTTGGAGGAGGTCTTGAGTAACCTGTACTAGTGGGAGGTGTCCTTGCCTATAGCAGGGGGTTGGGACTAGATGATCCTTGAGGTCCCTTCCAACCTTCCCATCCTATGATTCTGTGATGATTCTATCACCAAGGCCAACTGCTCACCTAGAGCTCACAATTCCACCACTACTGCTAAGCTGCTACCACTAAACCACATCCCTAGGCACCTTGTGCTGAGTGACATGGCTTAGTGTTGGGTTAAAGGTTGGACTCAGTGATGCTGGAGGTCTTTTCCAACCCAATTGATTCTATGACTGTATGATTTTATGATGTGCTGTACAAAGAACTTCTTCAAAAGGAGCAGAAGAACGTGAGACATTAAACAGAGAAAGACCACAGTGAGTAACTCCTTTGTAAAATACACTGGCCTGGGGCAAAACTGTGAGTTGAAATGAATAGTTTGAAATCAGAAACATTCTGGAGTTCCAGGGGAGATATTAATTAAACATCTCCCTTCTGAGGCTGTAGCATGCACTGGGCATTTTCCAGGGCTAGTATTGTGGGAACAGTCATAGCTAGAGGGCAGAGGTTTGGCTCCTGGACAGACGTCCTGCCAAGTTGGGTTAGCTTTGGCTTGGACACACAAGATCTCTGTGCCTTGTGGATTGCTCAATTGCTAAGGTCCTTTTAAAAGTCAAAGCTGTACTCACCTGAGTAACCTTCACACATCCTTCCATTGGAGTCAGAGACTAATTATAACTTGAGGAGTTTCAGGAAAGGTTGGATGAATTCTGGTAAACTCAGTCCCAGTCTATCCCAGTTTGCACCAGAAAACACCAGAGCTGTTGTCCACTGTCACTGTCTTTTACTGGGCACATGGATTGGGAGATCGTGCAATGGGATCCATCTGGATACATGCAGAAGGAGCAACTGCTCCCATTGCTGCTCCCACCCTGAGCTGTGACTAAGATTTTGTCTTGGGGCAGCTCCATTCCTGCTGTCATGGTTGTGGAGAAGGAGAACTAGGCAGAGGATGACACCAAGCTGGCAGTGTGTGCACACACAGCACATGCAAATGCATAGAGTTGTGGAGTTGTTTTGCTTGGAAAAGACTTCTAAGATCATCGAGTCCAGCCCCACTGTGATGGTTTGGGAGTTCCCCACCCCCCACACTTTGTAAAATGACCCAGACTAGACTCAGCCAGCTGGAAGTTAAGGACTGAAGCTCTATTTACAG
This sequence comes from Eubucco bourcierii, assembly GCA_013396675.1. Lineage (NCBI taxonomy): Eukaryota > Metazoa > Chordata > Aves > Piciformes > Ramphastidae > Eubucco > Eubucco bourcierii. The sequence continues at coordinate 165,398 of VWZE01017216.1, read as the reverse complement.
CTCAGCACAATGTACAAGCAGAGATAGACACAACATACAGGAATAGTTACAGAAATATACAAGTTAAAGGTAATACAGAAACACAACTTCCCTCCCAGAAATCAGAGACCCCAGGAGGGGCTCCCAACCACCCTTCCACCTTCTCCCCACCCCTCTCTCTACCCTACCTCAGGGTTTGGCTTACACACAAGGTGAGTTTGGAGGATCAGCCAGGGGGCTTAGAGGCAGAGTGGTTAGTTAGGTTATTCAGCAGAGAGGAGAGGACCCACTGGCTCCCAGAGAGAGACCGAGAGGCTCTGAGAATGTCTTATCTATGTTTTGTGTTCTTATTATACATCTCAGCAAGCTGGAACGGGTTGCCCAGGGAGGTTGTGGCTGCTCCCTCCCTGGAGGTGTTGAAGGCCAGGTTAGAGGAGGCCTTGAGTGACCTGTACTAGTGGGAGGTATCCCTTCCTATGGCAGGGGGTTGGAACTAGATGATCCTTGAGGTCCCTTCCAACCTTCCCATTCTATAGAATCATAGAACCATAAGGTTGGAAGGGACTTGAAGGATCATCTAGTTCCAAACCCCCTGCCATGATTCTATAAGCCTATGGGTGAAGCAGACATCACCTTTTTGTTTGTTTGTTTGTTTGTTTGTTTGTTTTTCTTTTCACAGCCTATAATATAATTTTCTCCATTAAAACATTCCAATTAGCCTCAAACCAGCACACTTGCCCTGCCAGCTCTCCTCACTGGCTGCCTTTCTCCTCAGGCTTCGCCTCCACGACGGGAAGCTGGTGAAGGACAGGCGCTACCACCTGCGGACGTACCCGAACTGCTTCGTGGCCAAGGAGCTGACAGATTGGCTGATTGACCACAAGGAAGCACCAGACAGAGAGACAGGCATCCGACTCATGCAGAAGCTGATGGACCACTACATCATCCACCATGGTGGGTGGGTTTCTCTGCCACCTGGTCACTGTGGGTGTCCATCAGACGCTGCCACAGGTTGCCCAGGGAGGTTGTGGAGCACAGAATCACCCAACGTGATCTTTGATCACGTTGGGTGATTCTGTGCTCCACAACCTCCCTGCAGATCATCTTCTGTGCTCCACAACCTCCCTGCAGATCATCTTCTGTGCTCCACAACCTCCCTGCAGATCTTCTTCTGTGCTCCACAACCTCCCTGGAGGTGTTCAAGGCCAGGTTGGAGGAGGCCTTGAGTGACCTGTACTAGTGGGAGGTGTCCCTGCCTATGGCAGGGGGTTGGAACTGGATGATCCTTGAGGTCCCTTCCAACCTTACCATTTTATGACTCTATGATGTACAGGGTTTGGAAACCCCTCCAGGGATAGGGGACTCCACCACTGCGCCCTGGGCAGCCTGTTGCAGGCCTTGACAACCCTTTTGGGGAAGAAAATTGCTCTTTATGTCCAACCTAAACCTCTTTTGGTGCAACTCAAAGCTCCAGCACCTCAATGTCTTTCTTGTGGCGTGTGACCCCTAAACTGAACACAGTATCCAAGGTGCACCACGACCTGAAGCTGAGGAGACCAAAGCAGATGACAACCATACCAAACCCAACCCTCTCTTCCCCATTCTTCTATAGGGCCCAGAAATAGCTGCCTTGGACCACTGCAATGCCATCTGCTACTTGCTGAGGTTCATGCCCTTTACATTAAGCTACCTTGAATAAAAGTCAGCTGTTGTTGTGCTTTATCTCAAAAGCACCAAGCTGAAGCAGTGAGTTCCCAGTTAACCATTAACACCCCAACCTGATTATTTTTCCATGTCTCCAGCAGACAGGTTTAAATACATCCATCAGTTTAATGAAACCCAGGCAGCACTGGGTGCCAGTGGTGTTTTGTTTGCTTATCACAGACACATCCCAGCTGCTTCTGTGATAATTCCTAGCAGGACACAGGAGCTGACTTTCCAGCTTGCCTCATGACCATTAATTCTTGTTGGCCCTATGGAAATGGGGGTGGCTGCTAACCACAGCACTCTGCTAAGTGCTTTGCTATTGCCTGGCTAAACTGTTTGCCCTCTTCTCTGCTGGGATCCAGGAGATGATAATTACCTCGTGAAGATCATTGTCTTTGCAGCCTCTTAATGGTCTGATGCGGTTTGAGCTGTTTTTCAATTACATGCTGGAAATACTGACATTTGTCTTCTAATAGCAAAAAAAAACCAACAAACCAAAACAAACCCCAAAACCCCCTGAAAACCAAACAAAAACCCCCACAAAAAAACCCCAAAACAACAAAAACCAACCAAAACAACCAAACCAAACCAAAACACAATCAAAAAACTAAAAAAAAAACAACAAAAAAACCCTAAACCCAAAATCAA
>VWZE01017216.1:146307-161967 GCA_013396675.1 Eubucco bourcierii | reverse complement strand
CCAAAAAAAAAAAGGCTTATACTGGCTTGCCCAGACATGTTCCCCTGTTCCTCCTCCTTCTGTTTTGGGGAGAAGCAACTGCAGGAAAGAGGACAAAGAACCTGGAGCCACTGAGTCTGAGGACTCTGGGCTGCCCAGGCTTGTTTTGCATCCTGTGGTAAACAAAGTACACAGGGTTGCCTTGTGCAGGGCCTGTGCTCTGCTCAAATTTGGGTAAAGCAAGTCCTGGCTTCACCTAATATGGTCAAGCTTGGCAAAGTGCCATCCTGATTGGCCAGTCTATGTCCAAAGGCCCATTAGTCTCGAGTTGTATTTGATAAAAGGGGATGAGCAGGCAGCACAAGGTGCTCTCTGCCCTTGTGTTCACGCTGGTGCTGCTGCCTCACTGCATCTTGAACTGTGTGGAATTCCACTACGAGGCACAGGCTCTAAATGCCTGCAGGCGCTCGGCATGCACAGCCAGCCTGACATTGTGCCAAGCCTGCCCATGGCATTGCATCCTGCCTGCCCCTCTGGGCTGGCTGCTGCTGAATGGGAAATCAAGAGGAAGCAGGTCAGAGACTGTGCCAGACTCCAACTCCCTTAGAAAAGAGCCTGGGAAAGCTCCAAAGCCTCTAACGGCTTTGAGACCACCAACAGCAACCCCTCCACATGCTTTGGGTACTGTCTGATAATATTTTGTGAGTAAATACTTAAAGCCTCTTGTAACCATTAATTGCCTTCTGCCATAAGCAGCAAAGAGCTTCCTGCATCCATCCAGTGGACAAGCAGGATCATGAACCACAAGCAGTGTAGTGACCGCAAGAATTTCTCTTCCAGGATAATATTTAGGTTTGCTGGGTACCTCGTGAAGTCTTCCACTTTTTGCCTGTTCTCTGCGTGTCTAAATTTCCAAACCATGCATTTCAAACCTTGTAACTAAGTTTTCTGGAGAGATTTAATGTGAATAAACCATTTTTATAGCTATTAACACTCTTCGCCTGGGTATCAAAACTAACATTGGTGATTAACTTTGCATCATTTGTAACAGTCTTGCAGGCAGATTCCTCTCAAAGCTCTGTCCCAAATATTTACCTGCCAAATGTTGCCTGCACTTCCCAGCCATCTGCTTGCAGGTTGTGTGCTCATTGACAAGGTGGCAAAGAGGCTTTTTGATAGAGATTTGATTATTCCAGTTGCATGCATTTAGCTTTGGAGGCAAAAGTCTCTCTGGAGGTCAGTTTGACCTGAAAATGAGTTGAGCAGGGGTTGGCAAGAAATGATGTGGAAAAGTTGGTGCCATTGTGTATTTTATCTTACATGTTCATCTGATAGGGGCAGAGGTGATTTGAATGGGATTTTGGATCCAATGTGGGGATTTTTTCCTTCTGTCTTCTGTGTCCTTTAGTCACAGAAACTGTCCTCAAAGTCGTAGAATCATAGAATCATTTTGGTTGGAAGAGATCTCTAAGGTCATCAAGTCCAACCATGACCTATCTCAGTGAAGTCTGTCCCTAAACCATGTCCCTCAGCACCATAACTCTGTCTCTTGTGAACCCCTCTGGGGATGCTGTGCTGGTTTGAGGCTAATTGGAATATTTTAATGAGAAAAATGTAGATTATAATCAATTTAAATCAATAGTGATGTCTAAATTACCCATTGGTTTTGCTTAGACATATAAAACCAAGAAACCATAACAAAGGTAGTCAGGCTCTGCCTGGCTGTTGCCTACCTCACTGTCTCTGCCTGAACCTTCATGTGCTGCTCTGAGGCTAATTGGAATATTTTAATGAAAAAAATTAGATTACAGATGTGAGAAGAAAGCAATGGTGGTGTCTGCTTCACTCAGAGGCTTGCTGAGATGTATAAAAACAAGGACACAGGCACAGATAAGAGAGAGTTTTTCTCTCTGTTGGAGTCAGTGTGTTTTCTCCCTGGGCTTTTGCAGCTGTGTAACCCAACTCATCACTCTGCTTCTAATCCCACTCTTGCCCATCCTCCAAACTCACCTTGCAAATAAGGCAGACCGTGGGATAAGCTAGAGGAGTGGAAAGAAGGTAGAAGGGTCATTTGGAGCCCCTCCTGGGGATTCTGATTTCTAGGATGGTTATTGTGTTTCTGTATTACCCATTACCCTTGTGTATTTCTATATATAGCTGTATATATTTTGCAATTTATTGTAAATCTCTGCTTGTACATTGTGCTAAGCTGTGGATGCAAAGCTTCATTTCTTAACTTCCAGCCAGCTGAGTCTGCTCTGGGTGATTTTCATGGGGAGGGGGCAGGTAACTCCCAAACCATCACAGATGGGGATTCAAGCACCACTTTGGGCAGCCTGTTCCAATCTTTGAAAACCCTTTTAGTGAAGAAGCTTCTTCCAACCTAAACCTTTCCTGGGTTCTTTTCAGTGGTGGCCAATGACAGGACACAGGGCAACAGGTGTGAATTAGAATGCAGGAGGTTTCATTTGAACTTAAGGAGAAACTTGTTTACTTGGAGGGTGCTGAAGCCCTGCACAGGCTGCCCATAGTAGTTACAGAGTTTTCCTTCTCTGGAGGTTTTCAGCCCCTGCTTGGATGCATTCCTGTGCAACCTGCTCTGGATGAGCCTGCTTTAGCAGAGGGCTTGGACTAGGTGATGTCCAGATTGCATGATTTTATAACCAACAGCATTCTATGACCCTGTAACTCACAGCACTGACATCCTTGCTCTGCACTCCTTTCAGTCTGTGACGAGCACTCTGACTACAAGGATGCCAAGCTGCTGTACCGCTTCCGCAAGGACGACGGCACCTTCCCGCTCAGCAAGGACGTCAAGGTCTTCATCAGGGGCCAGAGCCTTTATGAGAAGTGAGTCCTTCCCTGGCAAACCAGCTCTCAGAAAGGGGTGTTGGGAGTGTGGTCTGCTGGTTGCATGATGCTGGGAGCCATGGCTACAGCTTTTCTCCTCCTTCTCTGTGCCCCATGCTGCGCTGTTGGGTAATGCTGTTTCCTGAGCCTGCCACAGCTGGTCCTACAGCCAGACTCTGTGAGGCTGGGATAGGAGCTATACTTTGATGTCATGGATGCTTTCAAGGGGTTCAACCCAAGTGCCAGTTCTGTGTCCAATTTGTGGTTTGAGGTTCTCCTGGGATGGGCTATTTCAAGAACTCCTCCAGCCTCCCTGGGTGAGCTGCTTCCACCAAAATCAGCAGGCTAATAGGATCTTCAAGGTCCTCACAGACCTGAATGTCTGCACATTGCTTAACCTGTTTCCCAAATTGGTAATAGAAAAACCTACTTCTCAGACAGTAAATAAAACTCCTTCCACCTCCAAGTGTTTAGTTTTTGTTGTGCTGATTGTTTCTGGCCCTAAATCCAGACTGAGTTTAACCACAGACCGTCCTCTGCAGCCATTTCCTTTAACAGCCTCTTCTCATCTTGTCCATCCTCAAACCCTGGCAGTCAGATTCACGAAGTGGCAGGGAAGGAGAAGTCCTTCAGGCAGGGTTTCTCCACGACCCTGCGGCAGGGGCGCATCCCTTGTGCTTTGCTAGGGCTGGGCAGCGGTGCCCGCGGCACCAAGGAGCGCACCCAGCACGTTTCATGCCTGAGCCTACTGCGCCCTCTTGTGGACAACCTGGGTTTAGCGCTCCCTCGCTGCCAGCTGAGCATGCGCCCGCTGAAGGCAGCTTCTCCACCAGTGTGCACCACCTGCCAGCTGCTGCGTGCAGTCAGTCCCTTGCTTGGCTTTCCCCTGAGGTCGCAGCTGAGCTGGTTTTGCTGAAGCGGCTTCCTCGGCGGTGACGAAGATGTCCAAAGCTGTCTGTCTGCATCTCTGCATTTCTCACTCCTTTCCCACTGCTCCCAGGCAGCGATGTTCTGGCTGTAATGTAATGTTCTGGCTGTAATGCTTTGCCTGCTTCTCTCGGCCTTGCTTCACCTGGCCGCAGATCCGTGTAGGATGCCAGGGCTGCACAGCATCACGGGAGCCTTGTCCCACCTCTGTGCCAGGCTGGTGAACATGGAAGAGTCAATTCTGAAGGCGAGAGAGGAGAACTCAGTGAAGTACCAGAGGACTTTCCTGGGCTGTGAGATGATCGACTGGCTCGTTCAGGAGGGAGAAGTGGAGAACCGCAAGGAAGCAGTGGAGCTGGGACGGGCACTGCTGGAGCATGGCATCATTCAGCACGGTGAGTGAGGGTCTGGCTGGAGCCAGAATGGAAAGCAAGAGATGAGCATAGCTGTGAAGGCCGTGCCAGGAACAAACCCCCATTCATGTCACGCAACAAGTGCTGGTCAAGTGCCCACTTGGAAAAGGCAACAGGTCCTTTTAGTTCTATGTTTGGAGCTGGTGACCTTTGAAACCGGAGTAATCTTCCGCCACCCACGAAGGCTTTGAGTTGAAATCTGAGCTGGTGATCCTCAGTTCTTCAAAGCCTCCGGCCACAGGACAGGGATCCACCCCTGGCTTTGGAGAGCTGGGTTGTGAGGATGTAATGCTCATCTCCGCTTGGCTGGGGATCAGAACCATCTGAAGGAATTAAACTTTCAATTTAGAAAGCAAAGAGTCCTCTGAGTGTCTTGGGACAGAAGGAGGGCGGGCTGTGACTGGGTGATGTACCCCGGGGAAGGCATCTCCTGGGGTCTGCTGTGCCTCGTTCCCTGCAGTGTCCTCAAACAGTCAGAAAAACTCCAGTAGAACACAAAGGCATTAAAAACCTTGCACCTGGAGCCCTCATGACACTTGCTATATGTTTTGTTACACCTCCTCAGCCTCTCTCTCCTCCTCTGTTCTCTCCTAGTCTCCAACAGGCATCACTTCTTTGACAGTGACCTGCTCTACCAGTTCTGGATCAACTTCCGCCGGAGGCGATGTCTCACAGAGCTCCTCAACGAGAGCTCCTCTCGTGCCCTCGCTGACAGCCCAGACAGTCCCTTCTGCCTCCGCAAGCTCAACCCAGACCCGAGCAACACCAGCTTCCTCTCTGGTAACTGTGGAAGTGCTTGTGGAAAGGGCTGGGAGCAAGGACTCTCTTGTCAGAAGGGCTGTGAGGATGATGAGGGGACTGGAGCAGTGCCTGGTGAGGAGAGGCTGAGGGACCTGGGGCTGCTTAGTCTGGAGAAGAGAAGACTGAGAGGATCTAATAAATGTTCATGATATCTGAGGGCTGGAGGTCAGGAGGGGGGAGACAGGCTCTGCTCACTGCTGCCTGGGACAGGACAAGGAGCAATGGATGGAAGCTGCAGCACAGGAGGTTCCAGCTCAACACAAGGGACAACTTCTTGTCTGGAAGGGTCCCAGAGCCCTGGCACAGGCTGCCCAGAGAGGCTGTGGAGTCTCCTTCTCTGGAGCCTTTCCAGGCCTGTCTGGATGTGTTCCTGTGTGCCCTGAGCTGGATTGTCTGGTCCTGTTCTGGCAGGGAAGTTGGACTGGATGAACTCTTTGTGTCCCTTCCAACCTCTGACATCCTGTGATCTTGTGGTCAGTGTGCCAGATCTGAGGGTGTTGTTCCAGAAGAGTGTAGAATGTTCCTCCATGAATCATAGAATACTCTGGTTTGGAAAGGACCTCTAGAGGTCATCCAGTCCAACCCCCTGCAGTAAGCAGGGACACTCTCAACTAGATCAGGTTGCTCAGTGATCACCCATCTCACTTGTTTGTGGTGAATGCCATGATGCAGTGGCAGTATCCATCACAACTCCCCATCCCAAGAAGATAACTCAGCTTGCCAGCACCTCATCTCTGGATCTTTCTTTGAAGCTAGTTTTATTCTTTCCAAGCTCAAATGCCATCTTCAGGGTACTCTGACCTTACAGATCTGGATGAGGCTGGTGGGAGAAGTTTGTTTTTAAGTAATGTGTTCCTTCTTTGGGTAATTGTTACTTCTATCTCTTTCAGTCCAGACCAACAAGGAGATCAAGATTGTTTCAGCAGTGCGAAGGAGCAGCATCACTTCCCTCGCTGGAAACTCCAACCCCTACTTCAGCACTGCTCCTGCCTTGGTGTTCCCTCCTGTGGCCGAGTGCAACCCCAAATCAGGTCTGGGCTTCTGCAGTGCATTGCACAGGATATGTCTGTTCCTTCAGGCTGGCTCAAGCCTCAGGCCCAAACTCATCCACTGCCAGCTCTGTGATATGCAAGAGGAGAGGGTCAGCCTCACCTCTGGGGCTTGACTTGAGTAGTGCAAGTGTTTGGAAAAACACTGAGAGGAGTGCAAAGGTTTCTATGTGCAGTAGCTGGGGCTGGTTCCAGCATTCCCAGTAATCCCCAAGGCTTCCTTGTTATGTGCTTTACTGTATAAACCCCTTGATTCTGATAGGATCTGTCACCTTCTGCTCTAGTGTTAAAGAGACCTGTCACCAATGAAGAGCTGCTGTCCCCTGGGGCCCCTTACATCAAGAAAACGCTGACTGTAAGTGACCATAGCAATAGAACTGCCAACCCAACAGTGCTGAGCTCCCTGACTGCTCTTTGATAGCTTTTTGTCTGTCCCATCTCTGCATGCTGGCACTTTGATTGCTTGTCACATCATCCTGGCTCTGTCTTGGTGAGTCTCAGTGGGTCAGAGCCTGTGGATGTTCTGGTGGGTGGAGGCCTTGGGGTCTGGGTTGATGAAAAGCTCAACATGAGCCTGCAGTGTGAGTGCTGCCCAGACAGCAACTGTGTGCTGGGCTGCAGCAAGAGCAGTGTGGGCAGCAGGGCAAGGGAGGGGATTCTGCCCTTTTACTCTGCTCTCTTCAGACCCCACCTGCAGTCCTGTGTGCAGTTCTGGAGCCCTCAGCACAGGTAGAACATGGAAGTGTTGAAGCGGGTCCAGAGGAGGCCACCAAGATGCTGAGAGGGCTGCAGCAGCTCTGCTCTGAGGACAGGCTGAGAGAGTTGGGGCTCTGCAGCCTGGAGAAGAGAAGGCCTCCAGGAGACCTTAGAGTAGCCTTCCAATACCTGAAGGGTGCTAGAGGAAGGCTGTGGAGGGATTATTGACAAGGGTTTGCAATGCCAGGACAAGGGGCAATGGGTTTGAAGTGACAGAGGGGAGATTGAAACTGGATGTTAGGAGGAAGTTGTTTGCAGTGAGGGTGGTGAGACACTGGCACAGGTTGCCCAGGGAGGTTGTGTCTGCTCCCTCCCTGGAGGTGTTCAAGGCCAGGTTGGAGGAGGCCTTGAGTGCCCTGTACTAGTGGGAGGTGTCCCTGCCTATGGCAGGGGATTGGGAACTGGATGATCTTTGAGATCCCTTCCAACCTTACCATTCTATGATTCTATGTGCACAACCTCTACTTGAGTTTGATGTGTATTAAAAAGGCAAATCAGGAAAGAGAATATCTTGGGAAGAGAGAAACTCTGATATATGATTCATCCAGCTCCATGCAAACCAGTCTTGACTGGAATCAGTCAACTCTTGTGGGAGTTGAGACTTTGAGACTCATCTTCTGTCACACAGTTGTCACCCTCATGTCCAGCTCTATGAGTCTTCCAGGTTCCTGCTGCAGATCCAATATGTTGCTGCGATGCATCAGCATCTGACGGAGCAGCACAGAGTGAGAAGCATCCAGGGTCCACTATTGCTTTTCTTAGGATGGGCTTTTTTTTTTCCCACGGACAAGCTGCAGGCAACCTGAGTTTTGGGTTTTGCTTTTTTAACTATTTGTAAAGCTGTAGGCCACATCAGGGCAGGGCTGGTGGGTGCTGGGTGTGAATATTGTAAGGCAGTGCCTGCCCTGCAGACACTATCATGGGTGTTTATTGTTGTGTCAAACTTTCCATCCCTTTCCTGCCCAATTTGGAAAGAAAGACTCCCACAGTGGCCAGTTTAGGAAGCATGAGGGCTGTCTTGCCTTACTGGTTTGACTCAAATAGGGTCAGAGAGGAGCTGTGGATCAGGTTCCCAGATTGAATGTGCTGCAGAAATTGGTGGGAAGGAGTGAGAAAAGTAAAGCTGGTGATTAGTGTGGCATGTCTGAGGGCATGCTGTTCATTCTCCTCCTGAATGCTCTTGCCCTGCCCTTCAACTCTGCCAGCCTGGGCCTTTCATGGCTCATTTCCTCCTGCTGAGCTCTGCAGTTGCTGTTATTTATTTATATGGGTGATGTGCAAAGTCCTTTGGGAATTCCTTTTCTCTTTTAGTCACGTCAGATGGCCACAGTGTTACAGCAAATTGCTCTGACAGACTGAGATCAGAGTGGGATCAGTTAAAAGTGGCTACTTCCACCCTGGAAACATTCTCCTGTGCCAAGGATGAGCCAACATGTGCATGCTTTGGAAATGTTCTCAATGTGTGCATGCTTTGCACTTCAGCTTCCTGCTGCCCGTGCTCTACTCTTCTGCACTGCCTGGCAGGGAATGGTAATTAGAAAACAGCTTTGCAGAGAGCAATTAACCTCTGGGTTTATGTCTCACTTGGTGCATGAGCCCTTCTCTCCCACCCATGACAGATCAGGATCATGAGCAAGACATCTCCATCTCCAGAGGTGCTGGTAGATAGTAGCTGACCATGAGGCAGCAGTGTGCCCAGGTGGGCAGCAGAGCCAATGGCATCCTGGCCTGGATCAGGAGCAGTGTGGCCAGCAGGAGCAGGAAGGTTACTCTGCCCCTGTGCTCAGCACTGGTCAGGCCACACCTTGAGTGCTGTGTCCAGCTCTGGGCCCCTCCATTCAAGAGAGATGTTGAGGTGCTGGAAGGTGCCCAGAGAAGGGCAGCAAGGCTGGGGAGGGGCCTGGAGCACAGCCCTGTGAGGAGAGGCTGAGGGAGCTGGGGGTGTGCAGCCTGCAGAAGAGGAGGCTCAGGGCAGACCTCATTGCTGCCTGCAGCTCCCTGAAAGGAGGTTGTAGCCAGCTGGGGTTGGGCTCTTCTCCCAGGCACCCAGCAACAGAAGAAGGGGACACAGCCTCAAGCTGTGCCAGGGGAGGTCTAGGCTGGATGTTAGGAGGAAGTTGTTGGCAGAGAGAGTGGTTGGCATTGGAATGGGCTGCCCAGGGAGGTGGTGGAGTGCCCATCCCTGGAGATGTTCAAGAAAAACCTGGATGGGGCACTTAGTGCCATGGTCTGGTTGCTTGGCTAGGGCTGGGTGCTAGGTTGGGCTGGGTGAGCTTGGAGGTCTCTGCCAACCTGCTCGATTCTATGGTTCTATGATCTCAATAGGAACTGCTGCACCTCCTCTACTCAACACATCCCTTGGTTTGTAAAACCCTTTTGTTCTGCTTGTAGATTGTGGGGGATGCAGTGGGCTGGGGGTTTGTGGTCCGAGGAGGAAGACCTTGCCACATCCAGGCAGTGGACCCAGGAGGACCTGCTGCTGCTGCAGGGATGAAGGTACTTCTTACTCTTACTTTAAGGGCAATGAAGCTGAAGGGTCTAGAAAACAAGTCTTGTGAGGAATGGCTGAGGAAACTGGGATTATTTAGCCTGGAGAACAAGAGGCTGAAGGGAGACCTCTCTTCTGGAAGAAGATGGAGTGAAGTGAAGGTCTCTGCTCCCTCGTGTCAGGTGATAGAATGGGAACTAACATCCTAAAACTGTACCAGGGGAGGTTTAAGTTGGATATTAAGAAAAGGTTTTTTGCTGCAAAGGTGCTCAGGCATTGGAGCAAGCTGCCAGAGAGGTGGTGGAGCCTCCGCCTGTGGAGACATTCCAGCCTGGATGTGTTCCTCTGTGACCTACTTTGGCAGTGGATTTGGACTAGATGATCTCCAGAGGACCCTTCCAACCCCTACCATAACTGTGACACTGATTTTAGTCCCAGACATGTCTGGGTTCTGTGTGTAGACTTCTAGGTGTGAAGGCAAGAAAGGGCAGGTATGGCAGCTACCTCCAGAAGCCCCAGCAGTGAGGCTGTGGTTTCTAAAGGCTGATGTAAGTCTGAAGTCAGGTGGAGAGTGGAAATGATGGGATTCTTCAGAGGCAGAGTGTGACTCCCTGTTTGCTTCAGGCAGGATTGGAAGGGAATGGATGAATTCATTTCATTTACTCAAGAGCTCAGTTAATTTCTCCTTGCCTAATCTCATTTCCTACCAAATTGCTGGATGTTAATATTGTGCCTCGTCTCCGTCTGTGAAATGAACCACTGCTCATAAATGAGTCTTTCCCCTGCTCTGTTAGCTCACAGGCTGAATCTCTTTGGTCCCTTTCTTTATGACATAGTAGTTGTAACACTTTAGTTATTAGTAATTATCACTGCAGCTTGAGGGTTTGCAGGATTTTGCAGCGTGTCATTTGTGTTGCATCCTCTGGCTCTAGTCAGCCGTGGGTAGGAGCTGCCACAAAGATGTCAGATGAAGGTAACCTGCCCCTTGCTCTCCTTGCAGGTGTGCCAGTTTGTCTTCTCAGTGAATGGGATGTGTGTGTTGCACCTGGACTATCAGACCATCAGCAGCCTCATCATGACAGGACCACGAACTCTTGTGATGGAAGTCATGGAAGCCATTGAATGAAAGGAGGAGCCTCATCATGTATGGAAAGGCAGGAGGCCCCACCAAGCCAGGAGGGGCTGTGGGGAGGGACCAAGCTTGACCATTTACTGTGAAGTGTTAGACAGGCATTTTAACATAGTTTCAAATGAACACATTCTGCTGCACAAGTCTCACATTCTGATGTCTTTGAAATGTTTAATTCTACCTCATCTTGAGAGGGTCGCAGCCCTTGCAGGCCTTGCAGGCCTTGCAGGCCTTGCAGCTCTTGCAGCTCTTGCAGCTCTTGCAGCTCTTGCAGTTTGTTTTTACTGTTGCTGGGAGGGTTTAGGACATCATGAAACCAAGCCTCAGAACAAGCCACTCATCCAGCCAAGCTGCAAGGCAGGTGGTACAAGCTAGTAAGCAACAAGAAGTTTAATACCAAGCAAGGAAGAATGTCTGAGCCCCTCTGAGCTGTCTGTGCAGTCCATCAAGATCACAATGTGTGTTCCAGATGGCCCAATAAGCCAGGAAAAGGAGGACATGAATGAAGTGATGTAGAGAAGTTCTGAGGCTCCTGCTACACTCTTGGCTAAGCCATGCTCACAGCCAGGCCTGGCTGCTCTTCCCATCTGTTTCCTGAGAAGGTGAGACTTCCATGATTGGGCTTTTTGTACATCTGCCCCCTGATCATGCTTAAATTCATTGTCCAGCTTCCCCTCTGTGTGGAGCCAGGCAGAGGTTCCAAGCACCACAGGCTGCTACCATCCTAGTGGTGGAAAGCAGTAGGGGCATGAAGAGACCCTAAACAGTGTCTGCCCAAAGGGTAACAGGTCATAGGCTGGGTTTGACTTTGGGAAGGAACAGAAATGAGTGAAAGCCACCAAAATGCAGCCCTGCTGCTCCCGTTGGCAGGCAAGGAAGAACAGTCACCTGCAGACTACCCTTAAAGTCAACTCAACATTGAATAACAGGCAACAACAGGTAAGGACAAGAAACTGGGGAGGTTTCTTCCTTTCCAGTTGACAGAGCATCCTGTTTGTGATCAGCCTACAGTGCTGTGCATACAGCAGGATGATTTCCAGCACTCCTCCTTTGGGCAAGACCCTCACTGAAGCTCTTTTGGCCACCAACCAAGTATCCAAAACCTACCCCACCCCTAAGCAAACAGAAAAAGAGTAATTTTGATTTGTGTTCAAGTTAAAGTGGGAGCTGGCTTTCTTGGGAAGCTTAGTGTCAGATGGATATTAGCTCTTGCATTACTGCTGGCTGCCTTTTTTCCCCTTGGTATAAAGGAAGATGTTCTCCCCAGTGCTGCTGCAGAGGTAACAACTTGGAACACAACATTCCTGGAATGTGGTCCAGGCAAGATGCTTGCACTGATAATTCACTGGGGTCCTTCCAGCCCCTAAGTGAAAGCAGACTTGCATTTAAGCCATTTGTCAACAAACTCTCAGCTGTTCTTTCCAACCTTGCAGTGCACAAGCAGAGCAGCATCCATCTGCCTTTCTGCTTTGTCAGTTCTGGCTCACGTTGCCGTTCGGAGACACCTTGGGTGGGTGTTTCTGGTGGCTCCAAGGTTGAATCCTTGGTGGTGAGTTTGAAGTAAAGTCAAAGCCAAGAGAATTCAACAGCTTGTGAGCACCTTGGGAAAGGTAGACCAGAAAGCAACAAGCTGAAGGCAAGCACTGGAAGCAGGTCCAGATTATGGTTTTAGCTCTGGATCTGAATTTCCCTGCAGGTGAAGTGCAGGGGTCCTGTTCTCTTTCCCTTCTCACCTCCTTCTAGTTTAGACTGCAGCAAATCTGAACAACTACTGAAATCCAGTAGGGATTAGAGAAGAAGTAATTTGTGCTGTGTACATGCAGAGTGATGTCAGCTCTTCCTCCACAGGCAACCAAATGCTCCATGTTTTGTCTCAGGGTGATTTAAGTGATTGCTTTTGGTAGTGTCCTTTGACCTGTACATTGTGATGCTTTTAAATACTTAGGTGACAATCAGAATAGCAAGGAGCTGCCAAATGTTCCTTTGCTTGAGGCTGTGTCCCCTCCTTCTGTCCCTGGGTGCCTGGCAGCAGAGCCCAACCCCAGCTGGCTACAACCTTTCAGGGAGCTGCAGAGAACAATGAGGTCTGCCCTGAGCCTCCTCTTGTGCAGGCTGCACACCCCCAGCTCCCTCAGCCTCTCCTCACAGGGCTGTGCTCCAGACCCCTCCCCAGCCTTGCTGCCCTTCTCTGGACACCTTCCAGCACCTCAACATCTCTCTTGAATGGAGGGGCCCAGAACTGGACACAGCACTCAAGGTGTGGCCTGACCAGTGCTGAGTCCAGGGACAGAGTAACCTCTCTTGTCCTGCTGGCCACAGTGCTCCTGATCCAGGCCAGGATGCCATTTGCTCTGCTACCCACCTGGGCACACTGCTGCCTCATGGTCAGCTTCTATCTACCAGCACCCCCAGGTCTCTTTCTGCCTGACTGCTCTCCAGCCACTCTGTCTCCAGCCCATAGCACTGCTGAAGGATGCTGACAGCCCTCAGAGATGCAGATGGCAACCCATGCTCCACCTGCAATGGTCAGTTGTTAAACTGGAGCAAGGTAGGTTTAGGCTGGACATCAGGAGGAAGTTCTTCACAATGAGAGTAGTAAAATGCTGGAAGAGGTTGCCCAGGGATGTGGTGGAGGTCCTGTCCCTCAATGTCCAGTGTGATAGGGCCCTAGTAGGAGGTGTCCCTGCTTACTGCAGGAGGGGTTGGACAAGCCGCCCATCAAGAATCCCAACCAACCCAACCCATTCTATGATTCTGTGATTCAAAGAATTTGCTCCTGAAAATTATTATTCATAGAATCACAGAGTGGTAGAGGTTGGAAGGCACCTCTGGAGATTGTAGAATCATAGAATCATTCAGGCTGGAAAAGACCCTTGGGATCATCAAGTGCAACCATTAACCTTACTCTAACAAAGTTCATCTAGTCCAACCTCCATTGCTGTCAACAAGGACAAAAATCCTTGCAAAAAAGGATTTTGGTGTGGAGCTGGGCAGCTCTCCAAGGCTGGCCTGGGGCTGGGGACCACATGCTGGTGGGGAGGTCCAGGCTGCATCCCACAGCTGAGAAGTCTGCAGCAGCAGCATCAAGCTTTAGCTGATGATTCAGCCTCTGGCCATGTAAATCTTACAGATGGGCTTCATTTCTTTACACAAAGGCAAAGCTTTTTGCTATCAGCCCTTAACGCTGAGCTCTCAGAAGTACGTGATGGGACGTGGAGTGGGGCTGGGCTAACTTCATCCCTGGGAGCCTGAGAGTGGGTGGGAGCCAGGACTTGTTGCTGCACTCTAGGAAAGGAGCAGGCAGCTTCCTAGATGTGTATTTACTATTTAGTTAGCATCTAGTTAGCAGTCATTAGAAGCTGGTTCTTGGTTTTCACAGCAGCAGCTGCCTGCTTTTAAGTGCATGCTTTGTTGAGCTGCTCTAGGGGCCACACAGTGCTCTGGGCTGCGTGGGGAGAGGGAGGTGGAGGAGTCACCATCCCTCTCCCCCTACTCTCCCTCCCCTTCCTTATCCCTCCTGACGTCTGGGAACTGAAATCTGTGATCACGCCGAGGAGCAGATGAGGCGCTGGGGCTGCTGCTCCCGCGGTGTAAGAATGTAGCTGGATTTGCCTCACCTCCTGCCTGACTCCAGGGACAGTCACTTCGTTCCCGAGGTCTGTGGCTCGGCACCCTTTGGGGTTCGGTTCTCAGGGATGCTGAGGAGGGACTGTGCTGGTCTGGGGCTGTGTTTGCTTGGGCTGGATGGGATCAGCGGAGCAGGAGGCTGCTGCCAGGGGTTTGCTCTCTGGGAAACTTGGAGCTGGGGCAGGGGTGGTAGATCTCATGGTGAAGTTGCTTCAAGACTCGCCTTTACTGAGATCTGAATGTCCCCAGGACTGCTTCTTTTGAATGGATGGCTTTAGAAATGCACTTTCTTTTTTTTTTTTTCTGGGTTGGTTGGTTGGGATTTTTTCACTTCTGTTGTCTGATTAATAGTAAAAAACCTGCGGGAAACTGCTAGAGGGCAGTGCTTGGGAGGGTTTGTTAGCCACAGCAGTTGTCCAGGTGGGATTTTCCCACCTGGAGGTGTGGCGTGGGGCTGCATCAAGCTGATGTTACTAAGCCTGTCCCGGCTGTGGGGAGCTGCAAAGGCTCGGCCTAGGAGTGAAACTTGTGCCTTACTTTTTTTCGAGCCTGGTGCTGGGAGAAAGGAGACTTTTTGTTCAGTACAGGAGCTTTCCAGGAGAAAGGGTTTGAAGACTGTGGGGGTTTAGTCTATTTTAGGTCTTTTAAGCAGCACAGCTAGTTCTGTGTTGCCTGTGATTCACTTTGAGAATCACAGAATTAATCAGGTTGGAAAACATCTTCAAGATCATTGAGTCCAACCTACCAAAGCACTCAGGGGGTGTGGATTTAGCCTCTGCCACTGGCTGCAGTGGGCAGATCCACTGATCTACTGTCTCTGGCACTGCTCCTGTGTCCAGCAGGGAGATGCCATTGCTTCTGCCAGCACTTCTGTGTGCAGACACATTGACACCCTCTGGGATGAGGCAAAGTCCCCAAACAGGGGCTGTGCAGGGTGCAAATGATTCACAGTGCCCCCAGAGCCCCACTTTTAGTTGTGCTGGTTTAAAGATGTGGTGAGGATTTTGTTTTTGCATGGAATTTCTTTGTTGTTGTTACTTTTTTGTTTGTTTGGTTTGTTTTTCTGGAATTAAAGTGACTTCTTTTAACTTCCCTGTACAAATAAGGGGATCTCCAACCAGCTTAATCTCCAAATCCCCTCTGAGCACACAGTTGGGGCAAGTGGGAAGTGCTGTGTGTGTGTCCCCCACCCCATTTTCCAGGCTCTGGAAATACTCATCACATGCTCCATGTGTTGCCATCTCCGGTTTCCTGCCCTGAGTGACTAATGGAAGAGAGACACCAGTATGCCAGAGGCTCCCAGCGCACTGATATCACTGTGCTTCACTCCATCCTGAGCTTCATATCTCAGCCTGGATGGATGGTTGTGCCAGGGAGGGCAGAAGTGGATGGAAGGGACCATGAAGACCCAGAGTGGGACTTGGGGTGTAGCAGGAGCTCTGCAGGGTGGAGTGGAGACAGCTTCATGTCTCTTCCATTGCTTCACAGGCTCACAGGATGTCAGGGGTTGGAAGGGACCCAAAGAGCTCATCCAGTCCAACTCCCCTGCCAGAACAGGACCAGACAATCCAGCTCAGGGCACACAGGAACACATCCAGACAGGCCTTGAAAGGCTCCAGAGAAGGAGACTCCACAACCTCT
>VWZE01017216.1:121917-146289 GCA_013396675.1 Eubucco bourcierii | reverse complement strand
ATCCCCTCTCAGTCTTCTCTTCTCCAGACTAAGCAGCCCCAGGTCCCTCAGCCTCTCCTCACCAGGCACTGCTCCAGTCCCCTCATCATCCTTGTAGCCCTCCTGACAAGAGAGTCCTTGCTCCCAGCCCTTTCCACAAGCACTTCCACAGTTACCAGAGAGGAAGCTGGTGTTGCTCGGGTCTGGGTTGAGCTTGTGAAGGCAGAAGGGACTGTCTGGGCTGTCAGCGAGGGCACGAGAGGAGCTCTCATTGAGTAGCTCTGTGAGACATCGCCTCCGGCAGAAGTTGATCCAGAACTGGACCTTCTCCAGCAGATCCCTGTCCCTCTTCCACTTAAAATACAAGTGCATTTGTTATTCCTGCTTTACAGGTAGGAAAATGAACGTTGGAGAAGAGGTATGATGATGAAGGGTTTGTCTGAGCTAGGAGGAAGGGATGAAGTCTCTGCCTCTTGCTTTAGTGGCAGTAAAGATCTCCAACCTGGCTTAACACTGAACTCATCTTCATTGACATAGTAGGATGTTTGGATCAGACCTGCAGTGAACCTGGTGCAGTGCAGGCTGGAGCAGCTGGTGTTCTTATTTGGCTGGACTTTAGATCCTGTATAACCCTGGGTAACAAAAAAAGGTCACACAGAGTCCTGTGCTTTTGCCAGTTTGGCATCCTGTTTGCCAGCAGAGCCACAGGGAAGTGGGGTAAAATCAAGAGCAGGTGGGTGGGATTGCAAAATGGCACAAATAGACTTCATTTTCAGAGGATTTGCCAACAATGTAGGCTCCAGTGCTTAGAAGGGCTGATCAGAAAGCTGTGGGCAGGCTTTTGAGCAGGGCCTGTTGCAACAGGACAAGGGATGATGGTTTGAACTGAAAAAGGGAGATCCAGACTAGAGAGAAAGAAGAAAGTTAGACTGAGAATGGTGAGACCCTGGCCCAGGTTGCCCAGAGATGCAGGAGATGCCCCATCCCTGGAAGTATTCCAAGTCAGGTTGGTTGTGGCTCTGAGCAACCTGTTCTAATTGCAGAGGTCCCTGCTGACTGCAGAGGGCTTGCAGGGACCTTTAAAGGTCCTTTTTCACCCCAAAACCAATCTGTGACTCTATGATTCTTGCTGTTGTTTGGCTCATGTACCTCTGCAGGCAGGACAGGCTTTGCTTTTCTGGAGAAGACAGTCAAATTCCTGAAAGGCAGTTATCAAATGTTTGTTTTGTTTTGTTGTTTTTATAAGCAATGACTTCATTTTATGAGCTGGAGAAAAAAAAAAAACCCAAGCACTCACCATGGCTGAGGGCTTTGGTTACACTGCAGTTGTTCTGTATAACCTGATCTTCAATCAAAGAAAAACACCCCAGACTGAGCTGGGTGTTTAACACCTCCCTGTTAGAACTTGCACATTTTTCCATTCCCTCTTGCAGCACCTTAGAGCTACTTTAAACCCCAGGAGATCAGATTATGGCTGGGTTACTCATGTGGATATTTATTTTTCCTTGAAAAATCTCTCAAAGAAAAGAAAAAAAAAAAAAAAAAAAAAGACAAAAAACCAAAANAAAAAAAAAAAAAAAAAAAAAAAAAAAGACCAAAACCCAACAAACCTGATGTATGTGAAGGGAAGTAAGCATTTGCCAGGAGCCTCTAAATACCTGTCCATCAAAATGAATAGAAATGAAATGTTGCTGCAGAAGGCAGAGGAAGGAAGCTCGTGCATGGTCTGGTTCTGCCAAAAGCAATCAGGCTGAAATGTGGAGCAGAAAAATGACAGATGCCAAGGATGGGCTGCAAAAGGCCAACAGCGTGTGTCTGAAACCTGGCATGTTGAGGCTGAGAGCAGGGGGAGGCACAGTTTCCATCAGGGTGGGTTTTATGCCCACCTAACATTTCTGACCCAAAATGAGAAGAGTTTTCTTCTGGAGAAGAGAAGGCTCCAGGGAGAATTCATTGTGGTCTTTTGGCACTTAAAGGGGTCAAGAAGAAAGCTGCAGACAGACTTTGTAGCAGGGCCTGTTGCGGCAGGGCAAGGGGGAGGGGTTTAAACAAAAAGAGGGAGATTCAGACTAGATAGAAGAGATTTCTTGTGCTGATGGTGGTGAGACACTGACCCTGGCTGTCCACAGAGGTGGGAGATGCTCCAGGTCTGGAATCATCGCAGGTCAAGTTGTTCGGAGCTCTGAGCAACCTGCTCTAGTTGTGCACGTCCCTGCTGACTGCAGGGGGGGTTAGACTTAGGTGACCTTTAAAGGTCCCTTCCCAATCCAACCCATTCTGTGATTCTATGAATCAAACTGAAATCTAGGCCAGCAAAGGTAACTGAAGGTGCTGGAGGTCTGTGGGCTAGTCGATGCTGCTGACCTGCAAGTCAAACTGATCCTCTGATGAAGTCTGTAACTGCATCTGTCTGCAGTCTGTTCAGGTGCCCAGGCAGTGAGCAGTGCCAGCTCAGAGCCTGCTCCACATCAGGTGTGTGAACACCACTTAGTGCTGGTCCAAGGCATTGAACAGCTGTGTGGGAGAGACCAAGAACTAAAACTGCAGATAGGGATTGCAGGCAAACTCATTAATGTGTGTAACAATGTAAGGTGAGAGTGCCAGCAGGATGGAGCCAGGCCCTGCTTGCTGATGCCCAGTGACAGGATGAGGGGCAGTGGGTGGAAGTAGAGGTGTAAGAGGTTCCATGTGAACCTGAGGAAGAATTTTTTCACTCTAAGGGTGACAGAGCACTGGAACAGACTGCACAGGGAGGTTGTGGAGTCTTCCTCTCTGCAGATATTCAAGAATTGCCTGGATGAATTCCAGTGTGATCTGCTCTGGGTGATGCTGCTCTGGCATTGAGGCTGGACCAGATGAGCTTTGGAGGTCCCTTCCAGCCCCTGATATTTTATGGTTCTCCATCCACCCTTTTGGTGTTACGTAGAGCTGTAGATCTCAGCTCATGGCCCTTTAACTGAGGGCTGCCAAAAAGTAGGCTTTGCCATGGTGCAGTGTAACTCCTGCCTCCTGATGTCTGTCCTCTTGCAGGTCCTGCTCACCATGCTGCTTCACACCTGCTTCTTTTTCGCCTGCCTGCCTGTGGCAAGCCATGTCTGGGGACGAGTGGGCCAAGGTAAGGAGCAATCCTGCCCTTGCTCTGGACAATTCCCAGTGGTGTGGCTGTCACCTGGCTTAACCCAGCCCCTGCCTGAACCATTGCTGTTGGTGGTGGCACTGTGTGTGAGGAACATTCCTAACATCATGCAGAATTTCAGGGATCTCCACGCTGTGTATCTTCCAGAGCAGCCTCTGCAGTTAGGTCTGAGCTTAACTGCCCATCAACTGGAGAGCAAGGTTACAGCATCAAACAGCTCACATCCAACACCAGGGCAGGGGAACAGTGGAGCTTTCATGGCACTGGGGTTCATTTGCATCCAGCACATAATGGTGCTTTAGAGGGTGCTGTCCTTTCTGATCTGTCTGAGGACATTCTTGCCTTTTTAGCTTCTGGGCTCCTAGAGTGATGGCAGAGGAGCTGGACCACACTTGGCCAAAAGAAGACAGCTCCACGCATAACCCAGCTATGAATTCCCCTCATTGTTCCATGATCTTTTACCATTTCTCTTAGGCGTGACTCTGGGATTTGATTTCACCCTCACCCCTCTTCCCCATGTTTTCTTTCTTCCTCTTCAGATTTGCCTGGGGTGAGATGTGAATCTCAGCTTTGTTTCCCCCAAATAGTTATCTGCTTGTTGGGCAGCCTGCAGGAAGTCTCTGGAGAGAAAGGTTAAGGCACAGATGTTGGGCTGAGACAAACAAGTCCTGACTGCCAGCTCTGGTTGCTGTCCTGGGCTCTGACTTCATGGCAAAGATGCCAGAAGGTGGCTGGACACCATGTCAGGCCAGATTAGAGACTTGAGGGCTCACAGAATCCCAGTATGACAGGTGCTGTGAGGAAGCTCTGCAGATCATCTAGTCCAAAGCCCTGCTTAAGCAGAATCACCCACATCAACCTGCCCAGAATTGTGTCCAGATGAGTTGGAATTTCTCCAGAGACAGAGACTCCACAACCTCTCTGGGCAGCCTGCTCCAGGGCTCAAGCACCCTCACAAAAAAAAAGTTTTTCCTCATGTTCAAATCCAACCTACAGTGTTTAAATTTGTCCCTGTTTGCCCTGTGTCCTGGCCCTGGGAACCACTGCCAAGTGGTGACAAGAGGATGAGTCCTCTTGTCTCCCATCCTTTAGCTTTTGCTAAGCATTGATCAGATCCCCTCTGGGGCTACTCCTCTTCAGGCTCTCAGCCTTTGCTCCCCACAGAGCTGCCGCGGGGCTCTCAGCCTTTGCTCCCCACAGAGCTGCCCCGGGGCTCTCAGCCTTTGCTCCCCACAGAGCTGCCGCGGGGCTCTCAGCCTTTGCTCCCCACAGAGCTGCCGCGGGGCTCTCAGCCTTTGCTCCCCACAGAGCTGCCGCGGGGCTCTCAGCCTTTGCTCCCCACAGAGCTGCCGCGGGGCTCTCAGCCTTTACTCCCCACAGAGCTGCCGCGGGGCTCTCAGCCTTTGCTCCCCACAGAGCTGCCGCGGGGCTCTCAGCCTTTGCTCCCCACAGAGCTGCCGCGGGGCTCTCAGCCTTTGCTCCCCACAGAGCTGCCGCGGGGCTCTCAGCCTTTGCTCCCCACAGAGCTGCCCCGGGGCTCTCAGCCTTTGCTCCCCACAGAGCTGCCCCAGGCCCCTCAGCATCTTTGCAGCCTCTGCAAAGGACTCTCCCCAACAGTTCCCTGTCTCTCTTGAACTGGAGAGTCCTGTGCAACACAGTTCACCAGCACTGAGCTGGACACCTCAGCTCACCCTTAGCTTTCTGGCAAAGAGTCTGGAAAGGAGAGGAGTATCTGAGTGCAGGTATTGCAAACTTATTGCAAACCAGTGCAGGCAGCTGGAAAGGCAGCTGGAGGTACAGTGGTGTCAGGAAGGAGGGGAGATCAATCTGCTGAGTTGCCAGCCTATATCCAGTCAAGTGCAAAACTTTCATCTGGTGCCTTTGGTAGGGTAGCAGGGCTGTGCTTTCCCAGGCAGCCATGGATTCCAAGAGTCACACATGAGTTTTGACGTCTACTGGGGTTTAAAAGATGTCTGTGAAACCCAGAGATGATAAGGCACTCTGCTCTCTCTTCTCTTTTACCTCCTTGTCTGATACTCTTTTTTTTTTTTCCTCAGGATTTGTCATTTAGTTTGCTGCTCCCTGCAGCAATCTGATACAAGCTGGTGCCCATCAGTTATGGTCATGCCAGGAACTGTTATTTACACTTTATCAGGTTTTCTTTCTTTGTCTTCTTTTATTCCCCTTCTTTTCCTTTCCCCTTCTTTTCCTTTCCCCTTCTTTTCCTTTCCCCTTCTTTTCCTTTCCCCTTCTTTTCCTTTCCCCTTCTTTTCCTTTCCCCTTCTTTTCCTTTCCCCTTCTTTTCCTTTCCCCTTCTTTTCCTTTCCCCTTCTTTTCTTTTCCTTTCCCTTTCTTCCCCTCTCATTCTAAACCCCTCTGGTTCTTGGAGCTGCCTCTGAAATAGTCTTTCAGCAGAATTATGAGATCCATCACCCTGCCCAAGCCTGCTGAAGAACCTCCTGAGGCCTTTTGTCTATTTGCTGCCCTCCCATTTCAGATGCTTGCACTAAACAAAACCTTCTGCATGGAAGCTCCTGGGATAGTCCTCCAAGATATGAAGGACGCACACAAAGTCCTCACCTCTGTGGCTGTTTCCCCTCCTTGCAGCAGCAGATGTTGAGGTCTCACCTGAGAAACTTTTATTTTGCATAGGGTGGAGGCTGCAGATCTGCAGTGACTTGTGGTGGGTTTCCTGGCAGGGGTACAGGGAGGCTGCAGGAGCTGCTGTGCAGAGTCAGGGGGTGCTGAGGACTTCCATGGGGTGGTGAAGGCCTCCTTTGCAGTGGAGCAGCTCCTGTCCATGGAGGAGATGAGCTATGTGGCGTTCTCTGGGTGCCATCCCCAAGGGGAAGAAGCACATCCATAACAGGATGGATTTGTCTCTGTGCCCAGGGTCAGGCCGGCTGAAGCTCACTGTCCTTTCAGAAGACAGGCTGCAGATGAAGTGGAAAGAGTCTGAAGGGAACATCAGTGGCTACAAGGTCCGGGTAAAGCCCATGGCAGGTGAGTGCTTCCATGCTGGACATCAGACCCAGCAGGGATCCCAAGCAAGGCTCTGAGCTTCAGCAAAAGCATCGCTAGAGGCAAGGCAGTGGGAATCAATAGCAGTGCTATCCCAGGACTTCTCCTTCAGCAAGAGCTCCTGGAGAGAGCCACACACAGATCAGTATGATCCAATTTATTGCATAGGAACCTGCATTCATGTAGCCTTCTAACAGGCTGTTCAGACCTGCCCATTACAAAGCAATTGGTCCAAATCATTAAGGGACAAGCTGTTGCCCCATGCAGCTGGCCCAAATCACCCAGATGCAAACTATCCTGGAATTCTCTAATTGGTGTAAGTCATTAAGGTGTGAGCTGTGAGGGAACCAAGCAGAAGCTCATCACTATCTGTTCAAAATGCCCCTTGTTTTGTTTTTGATCTCCTTATTTTGCTCTTGATCTTGCCCTTGTTTTGCTCTTGATCTCCCTGCAGTTGCCTGTTGTTTCTCATTCCTCTGGGGGCTGCTTGCAGGTGGGGTCCTTGGCCCTTCAGATAAACTTTGTGTAGGCTGTGAAACTTCAGCTCAAAATTAGCAGTTAGCACAGCTTGGATTGCTCACATGTCCACTTAATACAGAATATTTCCATGCAGGAATCCTCTGCTGGTTGCTCTGGTTTCAAGTGCTGATTTCCCAGTGTGATGGTTTGGGAGTTACTTCTCCTCCCCTCTATGAAAATAACCCAGAGCAGACTCAGCTGGCTGGAAGTTAAGGAATGAAGCTTTGCATTCACAGCTTAGCACAATGTACAAGCAGAGATTTACAATACATTACAAATATTTACAGCTATATACAGGAATATACAAGTTAAAGGCAATAGAGAAACACAATAACCTCTCCCAGAAATCAGAGTTCCCAGGAGGGGCTCCCAATGACCCTTCCACCTTCTTTCCATCCCTCTGCCTTATCCCAAGGTCTACCTTATTTGCAAGGTGAGTTTGGAGGATGGGCAAGAGGGGTTAGAAGCAGAGTGATGAGTTGGGTTACACAGCTGCAAAAGCCCAGGGAGAAAACACACTGACTCCAACAGAGAGAAAAACTCTCTCTTATCTGTGCCTGTGTCCTTGTTTTTATACATCTCAGCAAGCCTCTGAGTGAAGCAGACACCACCATTGCTTTCTTCTCACATCTGTAATCTAATTTTTCTCATTAAAATATTCCAATTAGCCTCAGAGCAGCACATGAAGGTTCAGGCAGAGACAGTGAGGTAGGCAACAGCCAGGCAGAGCCTGACTACCTTTGTTATGGTTTCTTGGTTTTATATGTCTAAGCAAAACCAATGGGTAATTTAGACATCACTATTGATTTAAATTGATTATAATCTACATTTTTCTCATTAAAATATTCCAATTAGCCAGCACAGCATTCCCAGAGGGGTTCACAAGAGACAGAGTTATGGTGCTGAGGGACATGGTTTAGGGACAGACTTCACTGAGATAGGTCATGGTTGGACTTGATGACCTTAGAGATTTTTTCCAACCAAAATGATTCTATGATTCTACGACTTTGAGGACAGTTTCTGTGATTAAAGGACATAGAAGACAGAAGGAAAAATCCCCACACTGGATCCAAAATCCCATTCACATTACCTCTGCCCCTATCAAAGTGATGAGTTGGGTTACACAGCAGAAGGCCAGAAGACACACAGCTCCCAGGGAGAGAGAGACTCTCTCTCATCTATATCTGTATCTTTGTTTTTATACATCTCAGCAAGCCTCTGAGTGAAGCAGACACCACCATTGCTTTCTTTTCACACCCTATAATCTAATTTTTCTCATTAAAGTATTGCAATTAGCCTCAAACCAGCACACCCAGATCAAAACTTTGCCCTGGTGTGTACGTGCAGCATGGACAAGAAGCCTTTCTGACCACCATAGTGCCAAGGTGGTGCAGTCCTGCTCCCTTTGTCACTGATTCCCAAGAAGGAGATGGAGATTCCCTCTTCATCCTAGGGGAAAACCTTGGCCAGAAAATATTGCTTATTGATACTCTGTGAGAAAAATGAGGAGAGGTTCGTAGCCTGGTTCCTCTCTGGGAGCTCCCAGCTCTCCCCATACCTGCAGAGGTTGAGAAAGATGTAGAGAATGAGACTTGTGAGGAGTGGTTGAAGGAACTGGGGTTGTTTAGTCTGGAGGAGAGGAGCCTGAGGGCAGACCTCACTGCTCTCTGTAATTCCCTAAAAGGAGGCTGCAGTCAAGGGAGTGTTTGGTCTTTTCTCCCTAGTATCAGGTGATAGAATGAGAGGGAATGGCCTGAAATTGTACCAGGGGAGGTTTAGGTTGGAGATTAGTAAAAATTTCTTCTCTGAAAGGCTTGTCAAGCCCTGGAACAAACTGCCTAGGGAGGTGGTGGAGTCCCCATTCCTGGAGGTGCTTAAGAAACGTTTGGATGTGGTACTTAGGGACATGGTTGAATGGCCATGCTGGTGCTGGGTTGATGGTTGGACTCTCTGACCCTAAAGGTCTTTTGCAACCAAAACAATTCTATAATTCCATGCTACAGGATAGGAAGCCCTGGAGCCCATGGTTGTGTGGGGCTGAGCTCCATGATTGCTGCCCCAGCTGAGCTCCAGCTCCCTCTGACTTCAGGCACTGGAGCTAGTGATGCTGGGAGGACACAGCATTCCTTGGCAGGGAGCAGTGGTTGGAGACAACCTCAGACTTGGCTGGCATTTTGTTTTCAGTCACTGTTGTTCTCCCAGCAAGCCAGAGAAGGGAGCAGCCAGGCAGGAGTGCGAGCGGCAGAGCTCTTGTGATCTTGTCCCCACATTTAGCTCAGCCCCCACCTGTTTCCCGGGCTGGAGCAGGAGGTTTCTCATTCCTTCCCTGCCCTTCTCTTCCCTGGGCCTCAGCTCTGTGGATGAGCATCCCGGGAATGCAGGGAATCCCCAGCACATGCCCGAGGCTTTCCCTCTGCGTAGGCTGGGGAGCTCCACCAGCATGAGCACAGGGATGGCTGGATCAGAAATTCATCCCTCTCCATGATTTACAACTTGTAGACCTTTCTTAATCAGAGGATTTTAGGGAGCTGCTTTGCCTCTTTCCCTTTGTTCTGTGTAGCACAGAGATGGTTGTGCTCCATCTGCCCAGTGCCCTGCCAGTGCAGAAATACTCCAGTTCCTGGCTGGTCAAGACATCACAGCCCCAGGACAGGCTCCACAGGCTCAGGATATGGCTGAAGGGATCTGAAGGCAGCACTGCCCCCAGAAGTGAGCAGCTACGGTTGGGAGAGGTGGAGCTTGTCAGAGACAGCCCAGTGAGAGTGGCTGAGATAAGTAAGAGCAGTCCTAAGTGCCGGTGATAGCCTCCAGAAGGCTAAGCCACATCCACGTCTTATCTCATACGACTTGAAGCACATCAATTGATTAGATGTTTTAATAAGCATCATTTACTAATAACTGCCTAATCTTTAACCTACTTGAGAAACTGGAAAGAACTCCACCAAGCCTGGATGGGAACGGGTTTTCCATTTTGGGCACACAGCAAGAAGATTAAAAAACTCCCCCAAACCAAAACCAACCAAATGGTCTCAAGTCCAGATTGAGAAAAAGAGTAAAAATCAGAGCTCCACAAAATCAGAGGAGAAACAGGAGTTGGCTGAGCTCCTTAGGCAGACATTCCCTGCATTTCAGCAGTGCTTTTGCTACTGTCAGCCTAAATTTAAACTCTAACAGTCTCTGAACTGTGGTCTCATCCCACCTCAGGGGACTCAGAACAAGAAGTCATGCTGAAAACCAAGACTCCCAAAGCCACAGTGGGGGGGCTGAGCCCTACCAAGGAATACACACTGCAGGTCTACGTACTCAATGGCTCCCAGGAAGACCTGTTTGCCAAGAGGAAATTTGTGAGTAAGTACAGAGAGCTACATTTTACCATCCAGAAAGCTCCTGAGGCTCTTGCAGATGCAGCTCCTAAGAGCTGATCCTCCAGTGTAGGCTATGCTGCAATGACAGAGCCTGTCACTGTTTTGGTTGCAAGGTTAGCGAAGGCCCAGGAGATGAAGGATGGGCTGTGACTCACAGACCTGTCTAGACTAATCCTCTCTCCCTGTTTTTTGGTCTTTCTACAGTAGAGGAACTCAAAAATGCATCCCAGACTAGAAATAACCGAAGGAACTCAGGAGCTGCATCGGGAAAGAATCTCACCTCTTCAGGGAGCTCAGCAGCTGAGCACACTGAACTGGCAGAGGCCACCCCACCACCCTTGAACACTGTCTTGACCCAGCCAGGTGGGTGCAGAGATGTCCCTAGAACAACTCCCACCCTTTGCCTGCAACCCCTCTTCACCAGGGCCATGCCATCAGTGGGACATGCTAGGCCAGTTTCATCCCACCCTTTGCCTGCAACCCCTCTTCACCAGGGCCATGCCATCAGTGGGACATGCTAGGCCAGTTTCATCCCACCCTTTGCCTGCAACCCCTCTTCACCAGGGACATACATTCAGTGGGGCATGCATTCAGTGGAACATGCCAGGCCAGTTGCATCTCATGTGTCCACTTCTGAACACAGGAAGCCACTTAAAAATATTTGCCTCTCATGCCAGGCAAACTGTCCAGCCTGACAAAGCATATCTGAGTGCTTGTGGGGCTGGTAGGTATTCCAGTTAAGCAGATACATTCAAATCCTTCAACCAAGAGCAGAACCCTTGAGAACAAGCTGCTCCCAAAGCACAAGGGCTAATGATGCTAATTTCTTGGGCTGCTGATAGTCACAAGAACATGAGATTGGGGAGTACACAACCAACTGCATAGATTCTCATGTGCTTAAAAACAAGGTTTGCATGGGTCCAAAGAAGTATTTGTACATATAGATGGATGAAAGGTCCCATCAGGGCTGTTAGACACTGACACTAACAGAGGCTGTTCCTGAGTCACAGATTGTTGAGGTCTAGAGAGTCTGCTGAGCTATCATGTGCCATGGTTTGCTTTTCCTGCTTTATATTTTATAGACATTCATTAGAGAAGAGATTTGGGTTGGATGTTAGGAGGAAGTTCTTTCCTGTGAGGGTAGTGGAACACAGGAACAGGTTGCCCAGGGAGGTGGTTGAAGCCACATCCTTGGAAATATTCAAGGTCAGGCTCAACAGAGCTCTGAGCAACCTGATCCAATGAAGGATGTTCCTGCTGACTGCAGGGGGCTTGGACTGGATGACTTTTGCAGGTCCTTTCCAGCCCACAACATTCTGTGATGTTTTATTTTCGCCACCAAAGATAATGGACAAGGTAAACTTTTTATGTGCTACACTATTATTAGCTCATGAGGCCCCCTGCAGCCCTCTCAGCCATGGACAAAGATGATCTCCTCCACCTCCTTGCAAAAGGTTGTAGGATTTTATCCTCTCTGAGCTCACTTAAACCTCTGTCAAACGTGGCTGAAATCAGTTGACAACTGTAGCAGATTCCACAGGGATGACACAGCTAAGGACAACAGGGACTATTTTCTCTTTGGAGCACAGCAAAAGACAGAACTGAAAAGAAAAGACAGAAGGGAACTCAGACAAAGGGCTCAGGAGAAACAACAAGGAAGCAGCCCAGTGCGGAGGGCAGCGTGGCAGAAGCAACACCAGCACCCACGAGACCGTCCCAGCGTGTTCCTGCAAACTCAGAGCCAGAGACTCTTGGAAAAGAGAAGCCCACAAAGGATTCACTGAGAAAAGGTGAGAGGGCTTTGAAAGACCTCTTGGTCCTCCTTCCCTAAAGCACATTGAATGTAGACCTTCCAGCCACTCTTTCTCACCAAGGTTTTCAACAGTACAAATGCAGAGCTGTGCCCAAGCCAAGCTCAGGACATTCAACAAGGCCAAGTGTAAGGTCCTGCACCTGGGTAGGCACAATCCCAAGCACAGCTCCAGGCTGGGTGGGGAATGGTTGAGAGCAGCCCTGAGGAAAAGGACCTGGGAGTCTGGGTTGATGAAAAGCTCAGCATGAGGCTGCAGTGTGAGTGCAGCCCAGACAGCAACTGTGTGCTGGGCTGCAGCAAGAGCAGTGTGGGC
Source organism: Eubucco bourcierii (assembly GCA_013396675.1). Classification (NCBI taxonomy): domain Eukaryota; kingdom Metazoa; phylum Chordata; class Aves; order Piciformes; family Ramphastidae; genus Eubucco; species Eubucco bourcierii. The sequence continues at coordinate 134,143 of VWZE01017216.1, read as the reverse complement.
AGCAGGGCAAGGGAGGGGATTGTGCCCCTTTGCTCTGCTCTCCTCAGACCCCATCTGGAGTCCTGTGTGCAGTTCTGGAGCCCCCAGCACAGGAAGGACATGGAAGTGTTGGAGTGGGTCCAGAGGAGGCCATGAAGATGCTGAGAGGGCTGCAGCAGCTCCGCTGTGAGGACAGGCTGAGAGAGTTTGGACTCTGCAGCCTGGAGAAGAGAAGGCTGCCAGGAGACCTTGGAGTGGCCTTCCAAGATCTTCCAGGATCTGAAGTGGCCTTACAGGAAGGCTGTGGAGGGACTATTGACAAGGGCTTGGAATGCCAGGACAGGGGCAATGGGTTTGAACTAGCAGAGGGGAGATTGAAAGGATGTTAGGAGGAAGTTGTTTGCAGTGAGGGTGGTGAGACACTGGCACAGGTTGCCCAGGGAGGTTGTGGCTGCTCCCTCCCTGGAGGTGTTCAAGGCCAGGTTGGAGGAGGCCTTGAGTGCCCTGTACTAGTGGGAGGTGTCCCTGCCTATGGCAGGGGATTGGAACTGGATGATCTTTGAGGTCCCTTCCAACCTTACCATTCTATGATTCTATGGAATGTGCTGGGTCATTTCATTGCTAGGTCATGCTTTGGAATCACAGCAGAAGTTTGGAGTGCTGAAGACCATTGCAAATATTGAGGCAAATTCGAGCTAGGCCAAAAATTCCTTCCAGATGGTTTAATTTATTGATTTGCCACTCTTCTCTCACTTCATGTTGGCCAAGTCCCCCTGCTTCTGGCAGGTACATGCAAGAGTTTGTGTTCTTCAATAGACTCCCTAGCCATGGACCTCCCCAAACCTTCAAAAGAAGTGCACATCAGTGCTGTGCCCAGTTCTGGGCCTCCCAGGTCAAGAGGGACATAGAACTGCTGGAGAGAGTCCAGTGCAGAGCCACAAAGATGCTGAAGGGAATGGAACAACTCTGTTAGGAGGAGATCCTGAGGGAACTGGGGCTCTTTAGCTTAGAGAAGAGGAACCTGAGAGGTGACCTCAGCAATGGTTATAAAGATGTAAAGGTGAGTGCAAGGAGGCTGCAGCCAGGCTCTGCTGGGTGATGCCCAATGCCAGCACAAGGGGCACTGTGTGGAAGCTGAGCCATAGGAAGTTTCATTTAAACATGAGGAGGAATTTTTTTTCCCTGTGAGGGTGATACAACCCTGGCACAGGCTGCCCAGGGGAGTTGTGGAGTCTCCCTCTCTGGAGATATTCAAAACCCACCTGGATTTGCTCCTGTGTGATTTCGTCTAGGAGATGCTGCTCTGGCAGTGGGGTTGGACTGGATGAGCTTTAGAGGTCCCCTCCAGCCCCTGACATTCTGTGATTCTGTGATGTTCCTGTTTGATCTCCTGGACTTGTTTTTGTTTCACTGATCCATGGTGATCCTCCAGATTCATGAATTGAGACTATGACAGGGCAGATGTCTCCAGCACTGATGGAGTTTAAGAGCCACAGTGCTTTTAGGTTGATGGTTGGACACAAAGATCTTAGAGGTCTTTTTCAACTGAAACAATTCTATGATTCTAAGTGGTGGGAATGAGATTGCCCAAAGCATCTTCATTTGGTGCCTTGAGACCAGCAGAAATCTCTGGCTGTGAAAAGAGAAGAGCAAGCACTTTGCAGCCCACTGTGTTTGCTGGATTCATCTGTTTGCTTCCACCAAAGATGGAAATTCCTCCATCCAAAAAAATACTTGGGGCAAGTGTGTTGGATGAGCAGCGTGTCCTGTCTTATCCTCTGCAAGCCTGGGGTGGGGAGCAGGGCAGGGCTTGAGTAGCTGTGGTGCCAGCAGGTTTTTACAGCAGGATTGTATTTAATATAGAGCCACGAAATAGAGGCCCCAGGGGATCTCCTGATGGAATGGAATGGAGCAATCAGCTGCGATTCTTGGAGACTTGGGCTCCGTAGAAGGGAAGCACTGGGCTGGGGCTGAGATGTAGTGAAGTTGACAGCTTGCAGAGAGCAGTGCTAGGGTAGACACAGGCTCCCTGACAGCTTTAACCCCTTCTTGGCAGAAGTGCAGCTGCACACCACCCAATTTCTTGGTACTGAGATGGCTTCCCTAAGCCTTGTGGTTTTTCATGGTTTCTTAGAATGTTTTGGGTTGGAAGGGACCTTCAAGATCATCCAGTTCAAATCCCCCTGCCATAGGCAGGGACACCTTCCACTAGCCCAGGTTGCTCAAAGCCTCATTCAACTTGACCTTGAATACCTCCAGGGAGGGGACACCCAGAACCTCAAGGGGTAACTTGTTCCATTGTCTCACCACCCTCACTGGAAAGAATTTCTTCCTGATCTCCGGTCTCAATCTGCCCTCCTCAAGCTCCAATCCATTCCCTCTCATCCTATCACTACAACCCTCACCAGCTTTCTTGAAACCCCCTCCATGCTGCTCTAAGGTCTTCCTGGAGCCTTTGCTTCTCCAGGCTGAACAGCCCAAACTCCTTCAGCCTGTCCCCTTAGCAGAGGTTCTCCATCCCTCTGATCATCTTCATAACCCTGTTCTGGACCCACTCCAGCAATTCCTCTTACGCTGGATGCAGTTGTCCCAGGCGAGGTCTCACCAGAGCAAAGCAGAGAGGCAGAATCACCTCCCTCATCCTGATGATCACACTGCTTTTAATGCAGCCCAGGGTACAGTTGACCTTCTGGGCTGCAGAACATCAGGAGATGCTGGGATGCATTAGGCTGACAGATTATTCAATCCATCACCCACTGCAGATTTCAATTTTATCTTAGAATTGAAGCAGGTTTTCCTCCTAACAATTGCTTTTCTTAACATCAGACCTTATATCCTGCAGGTTCCCAGTTCCATTGAAGCAGGTTTTCCTCCTAACAATTGCTTTTCTTAACATCAAACCTTATATCCTGCAGGTTCCCAGTTCCAGTGTGACACATCTGCAATGGTTGATGTTGTCCTGCTTGTGGATGGATCCTGGAGCATCGGACGCAACAATTTCAAGCTCATTAAGGAGTTCCTGAGCAATTTGATTTCCCCATTCAGTATTGGCCAAGACAAGATAAGAGTAGGTAGGACACTGTATCCTCACCTTGGCAAGTCCATGTATAAAGAAGCCTTGGTCTCTGTTCCTGTGCTTGTATGCTCCTCTCAGGAGCTTTTATTCCTTTATGGTGGGGTCTTTCTTGCTGCTCTTTCACCTTTCCCCATCTGGCAGCAAGCTCTGGCCCCTGGTGGCTGTGCCAATAGCTGCACAGCAAGCAGGAGTGATGTCTTCTGGGCAGCACCAGATTGACTGTTGGTGCTTGGATACATCTGAGATTTGCTACCTGCCTCCGAGGAGGTGCTCAGCCTCCACAGCACAGCATAGACAATTGTGGTGGTACAGCCTCCCTGGAGCTCCTCTGAGCTCAGCTAAGAACTGGGCTGCTTCCAGCTGAGGGTGATGGCTAGGCCCTAGATCAGGTAAGACAGTGTAAATCCTTTCTACTCCTTGCAGCCAACCAGTTTGACCCTAATTAACACTGAGACTTATCAAATACTTCAGAGCATCACCAGAGGGGTAGGCACCACTGTACCTGGTGGGAACTGAGCCATAATGACCATGCAGAGAAGTGGAGCTAGAAACCAGATTTACTCACCCCCGCTCCCTTTCATTATTCTGTGCCACCTTCCCATGGCAAACCTGGCAGCACCACCTCAAAGCAGGTCTCCTCTTTGCATCTTACCTTGGCTTGCATGATGCTGGTAGCTCTTTTTTCCCCAGGGCTGTCCCAGTACAGCAGCGATCCCCACACAGAGTGGGAGCTGAGCACTTACTCAACGAGGGACCAAGTGCTGGAGGCCATGAGGAACTTACGCTACAAGGGTGGCAACACCTTCACAGGTAACTCCATCTCCCACAGTCTCGGTGTCTGCAGAGGAAGGAACTCTTCCCATGGACCCCCTCCATGGAGACCCAGGCCAGTGGGGGCAGAGAGAAGAGTCAAGGTTGTTGATGAGGCTGTAGCGCTGCATCCATCTCTGCTCCTCCCCAGGTCTGGCACTGACCCACGTCCTGGAGCAGAACCTGAAAGCAGAGGCTGGTGCCCGGCTGGAGGCTGAGAAGTTGGTGATCCTCCTGACTGATGGCAAATCCCAGGATGATGCAAACTTGGCTGCTCAGACCTTGAAACACCTGGGCATAGAGATATTTGCTATTGGTAAGGTCACACCTGTTGGTAAACCAACCTATTTTGGATCTCCAAATGGAAGGTTATGTTCCCTCAAGAGAAGCGTGGCCAACAGGGCAAGGGAGGTGATTCTGCCACTTTACTCTGCTGTCGTCAGACCCCACCTGGAGTACTGTGTGCAGTTCTGGAAGCCTCAGCACAGGAAGGACATGGAAGTGTTGGAGCGGGTCCAGAGGAGGGCCACAAAGATGATCAGAGGGCTGCAGCAGCTCTCCTATGAGGACAGGCTGAGAGAGTTGGGGCTCTGCAGCCTGGAGAAGAGAAGGCTTCGAGGGGACCTGATAGTAGCCTTCCAGTATCTGAAGGGGGCCTACAGGAAGGCTGGGGAAGGATTATTTACAAGGTCCTGCAATGACAGGACAAGGGGCAATGGGTTTAAACTGGCAGAGGGGAGATTTAGACTGGATGTTAGGAGGAAGTTCTTTACAGTGAGGGTGGTGAGGCACTGGAACAGGTTGCCCAGGGAGGTTGTGGATGCTCCCTCCCTGGATGTGTTCAAGGCCAGATTGGATGAGGCCTTGAGTAACCTGTACTAGTGGGAGGTATCCCTGCCTATGGCAGGGGGTTGGAACTGGATGATCCTTGAGGTCCCTTCCAACCTTACCATTCTATGATTCTATGATTCAACTGTGGTAGGAGCATACTGGTGGTGGGTAGGACCTCATTATCTTGTGGCTGGGATGAAAATGAACTCATTTATTCAGCACAATGTCTTCAAAGGGGATTTTGTTTAGGAAAAAAAACCCAAACAACTCATTCACAGGAGATACTTCACACTTCCCATCTATAAAGACTTTTGTGAGCCCCAGAGAACAATACTCTCAGCTGTGGAATTAGGCAAGACAACATTGTCTTGGGGATGGCAGGAGGCCTCCTCTGTAACTACTGCCTCTTGCAACTTTCCATTTCTCTGAATAATAGCATTATCTGCTCTTTGCTGCCCAATAGCAACAATGAGGCACAAAATGGCTTTGAGCAGCACTGGCCTTGATGACTGAACAAGTTTGCTAGGGACTAATAAATGGGCAATAAAATTTCATAGAAAAGTAGCCTAAAAATTGCAGTTTCCAAACGTTGAAGTGTTAACTGATGTCAGGAAGGCACCAGCAAAGGTTTATTGCTCGGGGGTTGTAGCTAAGTGGTTGATGCTGTGTTTTCTTCCATGGGCTCCATGGAGCTGCTAAGCTTCAACTGTGTGTGGTGCAGCACAACAGACCAACATCTGAGCATCTGAAACCACTTGGAGATTGGCTTCTGGCTGGGCTCTTTGCCTTTCCTCTCTGGTTAGAGGAAGATCCTGTGGTTTGGTCCTGAGATATCAGGATCTGTGTGTTAATCTCAAGAGCATCTTGGTTTCCACTGCAGGAGCAAGGGGGAAGGAGGTTGGCAGAGCTGTTAAAGCAGTGGTCCTGGACTTGAGAAACCAGATGGGATCCCTGTTTGGTGATGACTGCTTGAGCAAAGCAGGGTGACCTTGAGCCTACCACTGGGAAACAGAATGAGTTGAATACTGTGGGGCTTGGTCTGCAGAGGGTTAATGAGGGTGCAGAGCAAAAGGGTGAGGGTGGAGGATGCTCACTGATGGCAAAGTTCTGCTAAATAAATTATCTGTTCTTTGCTCATCCTTGATACTCTTGAAAGGCAGTGCGGTGCTCTGCTGAACAACAGGCTCTGTGGAGAGTGCTGGCACCTCATAAATAGAAAACTGCTCTTTATTCATTCATTCACTTCCCCTCTTTATGCCAACTGTCTCTTAGAGTGAGAAAATATCTACCTGCCTGGTAGCAAAGGCTGCAAGTGATGAAGAGGCAGGAAAATAGGAGGAGGATTCACAAGACTGTTTGCAGGCCACAAAAGCCTTCTGAGCCCCCAGAGTTGAAAGTCCATTCCAGGTTGGACTGAGGGAAGCCCAAGGCCATTCTCAGGCACCACCACCTCACTGGAGTGAGTGGGAGGGCAGGGTGGGCACATCCTGCTCCTGAACAAAGGCAACAGAAGCAGGAGGCAGGAGCTGCTTCTTCTCAGCCTCGTTTTCTGCTCTGGTTGCAGGGGTGAAGAACGCAGACGAGGCAGAGCTGAGGCAGGTGGCCTCAGAGCCACTGGAGCTCACTGTGTACAACGTGCTGGATTTCCCACTGCTCAGCTCTCTGGTTGGCAAGCTCACCAGGGTCCTGTGCACCAGGATCAAAGAGAAGAGCAACAAGGAAACTGCAGGTAAAGTGTAACCTCCTTAGTGAGGGATGAGCTTCTCTCTGCTCACCACTCACCTTCTTCACTTTTAGGGTTGATCTTTTCTCGTATTTTTCCCTCCATAAGCCCCACCACCCTGTCAGCACCACCTAACCTCCTCTGCTGGTCTCCTTGCTCAGTTCTGCTGTTGCCTGACAATGGTCCTTGCCACATTAGTGTGTTGGCCAGTTTCTGCTGTGATCATTGTCTTCTGCAATACCCTCTGGGTGCAGCTCTTCCATTGCAGCCTGCCTGCTGTCTCTAACAAGTCACAAAATGGCTTTATCTGCAGATAGTTCCATTCTGGTGCTCTTGGTTTAGTCATCTGCCTTTGGCTTGCAGCCAATACAGGCAAAAACCATTGCTACCAGGAATTTGGATAACTCTTGATAGAATCACAGAATCACAAAATGTCAGGGGCTGGAAGGCACCTCTAAAGCTCATCCAGTCCAACCCCAATGCCAGAGGAGCATCTCCTAGACCAGATCACACAGATCACCCACATCCAGATGGGTTTTGAATATCTCCAAAGAGGAAGACTCCACAACTCCCCAGGGCAGCCTGTTCCAGTGCTCTGTCACCCTCACAGGGAGAAAATTCCTCCTCATGTTTAAATGAAACTTCCTATGCCTCAACTTCCACACAGTGCCCCTTGTGTTGGCATTTGGCATCACCCAACAGAGCCTGGTTGCAGCCTCCTGGCACTCACCTTTACATCTTTATAACCATTGCTGAGGTCACCTCTCAGTCTCCTCTCCTCCCAGCAGAACAGCTCCAGCTCCCTCAAGCTCTCCTCCTAACAGAGCTGTTCCATTCTCTTCAGCATCTTTGTGGCTCTGGGCTGGACTCTCTCAAGCAATTTTATTTGACCTGGGGGACCCAGAACTGGACATAGCACTCCAGATGTGGCCTCACCAGTGTATGTAATCACCTAATGACAATGGCTACCTTTGTAGCCATCTTTTCCCTTTTCTATTATCATATGGTGTGAAAAATGTCTTGTAACCATCTCCTTTACTGAGGTTCTTTCAATCAAGAGGAGACACAGAAAGCAGAAGAGCTAATTAGAAATCTGGTGAAGGGTGTCCCTGCCCATGGCAGGGGTGTTGGAACTAGATGGTGCTTGGGGGTCCCTTCCAACCCTGACAATTCTGTGAATCTGTGATATTAGGGGGGGAATATATGGGGGTAGGAAGAGGAGATGATAAAACATCTAGATATTCTTTTTTAATGTGCTTCACTTATGTGATGGAGCTCCAAGACTTTTTCAAGTTAAAGCCAAATAACCTCTTTCTAGAATCATAGAATCAGTCAGGGCTGGAAGGGACCACAAGGATCATCTACCTCCTGCCAAGGGCAGGGACACCCCACACTAGATCAGCCTGGCCACAGCCTCATCCAGCCTGGCCTTAAACACCTCCAGGGATGAGGCTTCCATCACCTCCCTGGGCAACCCCTTCCAGGCTCTCACCAACCTCATGCTGAACAACTTCTTCCTAACATCCAGTCTGAATCTCCCCATTTCCAGCTTGGTTCCATTCCCCACAGTCCCATCACTACCTGACTTCTTTCCTTTACTAGACTGCATCTTGCATGATGAACAAGAGAATGAAGAACAACTCCAGGTGCTGGCTTAGATCCTCAGAAGAAATAATATGCACATATTTCTCTCTCTCTGCTCCTAAGGAGAATGAGAAAGTCTACTTTTGAAGCACAGTTTTATTTTAATGCTCAGATGGTGCATATGACTCAAATGATTCCTCCTCCTTAATTTGTTTGGTACAATCAGACATCACTCAAAGGTGCAGATGCTGCTGCTCAAAGAAGGAACCAAACTAACTTCTGCTTGTTCTTTTTTCAGAAACTGTCTTTTGGGTCCAGGTGAAAATGCAGATTTGGGCTGAAAATAATAATAAAAAAAAAGATATAACTATCCCCAACATTTAGCATAATGCAGAGCCTGCTCTTCAGAGAGTGTTTATGTTCTCTATATGCTTGGGTTTAAAAATATTTATTCCAGAGCAGTTTGGAACAGTTTCTGTACTCTGTAGGGAAGGAGATTGTAACTTGTTTGGAGAAATGTCACTCATATTTGTGAGCTGGAAAGCAGACTTGGCATGGGAAGTCTGAAGAGAGGAACTCTGTTTTGAACACACAGGCAGCACTGTGGAAGATATCCCTGTGAACATGGGGCCCCAGCTAAGCCCAAGTGACCTGAAAATATCAGCTGTGACCTCCAAGAGCATGCACTTGACCTGGAGTCCTCCTCTGAGACCACCAAAGACATATCGGATTGTGTACTACCCATCCAAGGGAGGTGCCCCCAGAGAGGTGAGAGAGCTTTCTGCAGACACCTGAGACTGCAGCACCTTCCAGAGGCTGGCTGGGAAGTTAAGGAGACTTCAGGAGATAAGGAGGTGAAGCTAGAGGGTGGGATGAAGGCTCTGGTGGGACATAACTAAAACACTGAGTGTAAGTGTGGCCTGCTGATAGCATGACAAGACAGAAGAGGACAGCACCAAAAATCTAGATGACCTCCAGAGGTCTCTTCCAGTCCCTACTCTTCTATGACTCTATGATTTAGCACCAGACTTGGTAGAGTTAAATAGAATCATAGAATAGTTTGGGTTGGAAGGGACTTTGAAGATCATCTAGTTCCAACCCCCACTAGATCAGGTTGCTCAAGACCTTACCCAACCTGACATCTTCAGGGAGGAGGCATCCACAACCTCCCTGGGCAACCTGTTCCAGTGTCTCACCACCCTCACTGTAATGGTCTTAAAGGTCTTGTCCAAAGAGAAAAATTCAACGATAAATTTCATCTTGCTAGAAATCCTGCAAGTCCTGCTGACACTGATTTGTCTCTTGTGCTGTTATTCCCTCCCTGAAGCATCTGTTTTGACTTAAAGAGGATGTGCAGGTACACAGAGCTGTCCAAGGATGCACATCTGGGATGGATATGACTTAGAAAAGCAAATCCAAACTGTTGATGGATTTCAGTGAGAGCACAATTAGAGTCTTGTGCTTGGTGTTTGCACTGACCCCAACCTTAGAGGAAAAGGATGTTTTGGTGCTATGGGTATGTGGTTTAGCACCAGATTTGGTAGTCAGGCAATGGACCCAATGATATTGAAAGTCTTTTCCAACCAAAATGGTTCTGTGAATCCTTATTGCCTCTTACTTTTCCATTTTGGAGAGATCTTAGTTGGCCCAAAATTCAGGGAGCAACTGTCCCTGGGCACAGATCTGCCACAAAGAAGCCATACTTGCTAGGAGATGCCAATTCACCCATCCCTTTACTAAGGAGCAGCTGGCACCTCCTCATCTTGACAGCCCTCCTTTGTGCTTCCAGGTGGTTTTAGATGGAGCAGCCTCCTCTTTCCAGCTCTCTAATCTGACCTCCCACACGGAGTATCTGGTGTCGGTGTTTCCTGTTTATGACACAGCTGTTGGGGATGCACTGAGAGGAGTCACCTCCACATGTAGGTTGTGAGTAGAGAGATTTATGCCTTTGATAGGTGAACAAAGCTCTCTCTCTTTGTGACCAGCTCTGACTGGAGCTTGACTTTGTGTTGTTTTTCCCCTCCCTCAAGTTCAGTCTGCCTATAGCTATCGCCATCCATGGCGATGTTCAGAATTTGACCAGACAAGATCCCGAGCAAGCTGCGCTTTGAGCAGCAGGTTGGATCCTTTTTCAAAGACCCCTTTTGACCTATGTTATTCTGCAAAGGAGACAGTGCTGTGGCAGCAACACACCATGCTAGAAATATCTTGCCACTTCATTGTCCTTGGGCTCCAAGGAAAGTTAAGCTCTGCTTTGTATAAGTGGTTGCTCCACTGTGGTAGATATGTGGTCGATGTCCACCAGCTTGCAGCAGCTGTTGCAAAGCCAGATCTCTTCTAGGGTTTGACCTTCATAAACCTTATGCACTGAAGACATCTTTCTGCCTTTTTTTTTTTTTCTTTTTTTTTTTTTTTTCCCCCCTCAGTGCCTTTGTCTCCTCCTCGCTCCCTGCGTGTCTCTGAGCTGAGCCACAACAGCATCAGGTTGAGCTGGAAGGCTGCCCAGGGAGCCACACAGTACCTTGTGCTCTGCTCTGCAGCCCCTGATGGAGCAGAGGACTATACAATGGAGGTAAAGTTTACAAGACCTTCTTCAACCTGAAGAAGGGATAGCACCAGGGAGACGTTACAGTGGCTTTCTAGTACCTGAAGGGGGCCTGCAGGACAGCTGGAGAGGGAGCTTTGTGTGAGGGCATGTGGTGACAGAACAAGGGCTAATGGTTTTAAGGACAAGTTGCAGTGGTTTGAAACTAGGGCAGAATAGATTTAGATTGGACATTAGGAAAAAGTTCTTTGCTATGAGGGTGGTGAGGCACTGGAACAGGTTGCCAAGAGAAGTTGCAAACATCTCATCCCTGGAAGTGTTTAAGACCAGGCTGGATGGAGTTTTCAGCAACCTGATCTAGTGGGAGGATCCTTGCCCATGGCAGGAAGGTTGGAACTAGATCTTTAAGGTCTCCTCTAATTCAAGCCAATCTATGATTCTATGAATTAGAACAAAAAAAGAGGTGGGGGGAACACCTATGGTCCCTGACTCAGGTTGCACCCCCTGAATGCACAGCAACAGGAGCAGTTCCAGGCTTTCCTAGAGAGCAGTCAATGGTTACCCTCTGTTTTAGAATCACAGAATCATAGCATCAGTCAGGATTGGAAGGGACCACAAGGATCATCTATTTCCAAACCCCTGCCATGGGCAGGGACACCTCACACTAGATCAGCCTGGTTACAGCCTCATCCAGCCTGGCCTTAAGCACCTCCAGGCATGAGGCTTCCACCACATCCCTGGGCAACCCCTGCCAGGCTTTCACCACCCTCATGCTGAAGAACTTCTTCCTAACATCCAGTCTGAATCTCCCCATTTCCAGCTTGGTTCCATTCCTCCCAGTCCTATCCCTACCTGACAACCTAAATAGTCCGTCCCCAGGTTTCTTGTAGCCCCTTTTAGATGCTGAAAGGTCACAATAAGGTCACCTGGGAACCTCCTCCTCTCCAAACTGACCAGACCCAACTCCCTCAGTCTCTCCTCAGAGGAGAGATGCTCCAGGCCTCTGCTCATCCTTTCAGTGCAGATGATGGATTTTTGTTAAGGTTCACAACACTTGAAGAAAGAACAGAACAACATTCAAAGTTGCATTTCATCATCGTGGAACATTTCAGCAGATACTTGACCTGCTCGCTGTAAGGGTGCAACGCCCAAAGGCTATGGGATGGGCTGCAAAACCTGCATCGAAGTGCTGCCAGGTTTTAGTAAAGCTGGGCTGCTGTGTGTGCAGGTTTCTCGAAGTCTGCCGGCACAGCAGTGCAGGCGGCAGGCAGTGGGGGAGAGCCGAGGCTGTGCTGCGCTAGCAGCAGGTGGCAGCAGCCCTGCTGCTGCGGGGATGCTCGCAGCAGGCAGCGCTTCTGCGAGGGCTTCCCTTGATCCAAGCCAGAACAACGGCATCAGTATTTTCCTGTAAGAGACTTATATCTCTATAGAAGAGTGTGGGAGAGTCACAGAATCCTGTTAGTTTGGGTGGGGTTTTTTTCATGTGTGTGTTTTTTTGTTTGTTTGTGGTTTTTTTTTCCCCTCTTTTTTTTTTTTTTTCCAATCCAGGCAATTCTGGGATTCTGTGATCATAGAATCATAGAATGGTAAGATTGGAAGGGACCTCAAAGATCATCCCGTTCCAACCCCCTGCCATAGGTAGGGACACCTCCCACTAGCACAGGTCACTCAAGGCCTC